>JAVQJF010115113.1:0-49938 GCA_036023855.1 Gadopsis marmoratus
CATAGACAAGAACAAGGTGGAGGGTGTGGTTAAAACAGTGAGTGGGTTTATGTACACTCTGACAGAAACCAATCAAATGTAATAATGAGATAAACGCAGCACTAAGGCTGTCATTATCAGCATCCACATGAATATTAAAATCACCTACAATAATCATTTTATCTGTTATAAGGAATAAACCTGACAAGAAGTCTGAGAATTCAGATTAAAATTAAGAATACGGTCAAGGATTCAATGTAAACTATGACAAATAGAACTGACTGGTGTTTTCCAGGTCGGGTGTGAAAGACTAAGAACAAGGCTTTCGAATGATTCCATATTCCATTACGGCCCATAATTTAGGGCCACTAATAAACTCTGGCTGCGCAAAAAATATTTCGCCAAAAAACGTTTGGATTCACGAAGAAAACTTTTGGATTCACAAGCAAAACTTTTTTCTTTGCAATAAACCATTTTTTGATTGCAGTGTGGATCATTTTGCTGTCAAACCTATTTTTGATTGAATAATATAGGAACAAAAATAATAGTTTGCCTCGAGAAATACCCTGTGGGGTAGGACCGATGGTTAACATTAGGAATCGCTTGTTATTTATCACTGGATTTAATTTTAGGGGGTTTCTGTGAGACAATGAACCAATTCCATTGAATCCAAAATGAAAATAAAATCACAAGGCAAGGCAAATGAGAATCGGACAGATAACATAGCTCAGTAGGTTTAAGTAAGGTGTGGAATGTGCTTAGCGAATACACACCCTCAAAATCTCACCTCAGATCAGTCATACCCTGACTGACAACTGCAGATGTAACAGTCTGACGCTTGTGTTCTTTATGTAACAAGAAGTGTTGCCTTTCCCGGTGCTCTGGCAGCTAAGACCCGGTGAGGCAATCCAAGCGAAGGCATGTTATTCCCTTATCTGACAGCATGGGCCAGAGACACCTTCCTAACATGAAACCAACTGATTGCAACAACTCTTTATCTACCTCAGTCACAGAGATCTAGACAGCAGACCCAGTACACACCCCCCCCCCCCCAACCCCCCCGGCAGAAACCAAACCCATGCCTGACAACAAATGCACACAAAGTTACATTTTGATACATCTGATCCTCAGCCTCAGGAGACAGTAACAGCAATTCTTTAAGACATTAATTTCAGATACGTCCATATGGGAGGTGGGCACTTATTTGTAAGGTTACAGGGCTGGGCGATAAAACAATAACACTAATTGTCACGATATAATTTTCCTCGATATATAACATAACTTACATGCTAGTTGCCACCTGCCTTTAAACAGAAGAAGACAAACAGCCAATTATGTCAGAAATAGAGAAATGCTTACAGTCAACATGGCTAACAGGCTTGCAGTTGGAGTGAAATGAGCAACACCGAAGAAACACAGTGCCCATGACCAGCTCAAAGCAGGACAAAGCCGTCGTCGACAAGAAAGGTCACTCGACTTCAGTAGTTTGGAGATATTTTAGCAATTTTTAATCCGACAAAAAACAGAGCAAACTGTCCGGAAGACACCTGTCAGCTGAGATGGGAAACACCATGATTTGAAACAATATCACCTGTTAGAATGCGCAGAAATTACAGTACCTCACATTTGTGAAATGCTCTGCTGTTTGGCAAGTGTTTCTCATGTTCTGACAATAAAGAATAGATTAACACCATAGGCGGCGCTATTTAAAGTCTAAGGGAAGCTTAGCTACCACCAAATTATCACTGAGAAAGTAAAAAAAAAATTTACTTTCAACAAAATTATGATTTTTTTGGCAGGGCAGTATACTACAGGCAAACATTAAAGCTCGCTACTTATGTTAAGATAGTATTTATTTATTTACCTATTTATTTATTGTTAATAGGCTATTGATATATGGTAACCTAGGCTACCTCACTGCATCATTTCGTATGTCACTTGAGCCGATATGGCAATGATGTCTACAATGTCGAGACGTAACCTCTGAATTTAACCACTTCAAATGAGGGCCAGCCCATGGAGGCTGAAGCCAGGCTGACATAGTGGTCACATCGTGTAATTACAACTTCCGGCTCCATCACGTGATGAACACTGGCCCCAAGAGACTTTTTCTAAAAGGCTTACATTGTGAAAGGGACATATAATGTTTTTTTAGGTACAACAACTAGCCAGTACAAACACTTAATTATCACTTATTTATTATGTCTTAAAAGTTGTAAAATGCATAGTCAAATCCAGAGTTATAGAGCCACTGCCTGAGTCCAAGCGATTGGACAGGGTGCTTGCTCTATGGGCCGTTGAACGCGGAAGCTATGCTGACAATCTGGGTAATTTTATACTCAGCAAGTCAAACATTTTTGGCTTCATGCGCCACAGAGCAACTTCCATAGGAATGACCATCCATGGTGAGCACTCAAGTGAATAAATATGCAAACACCAGCTGTTGCCCTTCTGAATAAAAAAAAGCAGTAAAACACACTGAATCTGCGCGACACAAACAGAGTATGGAAAAGTGGCAGCTCTATCAATAGTCAAATCTAAGCAGCTCTGTCGCTGCTCAAACAAGCACAGCTGTTCACCTAGTGATTTAACATTGTATATGTTGGGAAGTAACCATTACACGTGGGTTATTATAATTATTTCCAACCAACCTACACTATCCTAGCATACAACAATATGGGCTTACTCGCTCACATGGCTGTTTATTTCATGGTTGTTTTGTTTGGTATCTAGTGTACTGGCTGCTAGATACTTGTAATCATTAATTAATCAATAATAATAATAAGTACTAATAAAAAGTGTTGTGATGGAAAAATCTATGATTATTTTCATTTTCAACTCACTATGAATGATGTAATTGTCTAATGTGTTGCTAAAATAAAAAATTAAACAGTATATAATATAATAAGTACGGCTCTGAGATCCTCAAATCAGCCACAGCTTGTAGATGCATGCAAACATTGACTGCAGTTTTGAGTCAAATGATCACAGTTGGAAAAGGTTCTTTCAGTCGTATTTTAGCAAGACATTTCAGCTAAAAATAAAGCACTCACTCACACAACAGCTCAAACAACCCCTGCTCTTTCTGTCTGATTTTCTGATGTATTTCTTCCCACCCACATGCATTTTCGATAAGGGAATTTCAAGGCAAACTCAAATCACTCCCACACAGCGCCTCACACACCTCACACCTTGAAGGAAGGAGGCGATCCTGACGTTTGTGCAGGTAAATGTAACTCAAAAATGACTCACTTTCAGTTTGTGTTTGTTTTTAAATGCATGCATCTAGTACAAACTACAAGTATAGTTGAAGCGTAAAAATCCAACTGAATTAAAAACTAGAGTAAAGTGCCAGAGCTAAAACTGGACACGGATATCAAACCTGTGTGTATTCTCTTCAGGTGAACGTGCTGACATGAGGTGTTTTCTTTGCTGAAAGTGAGAAGCATGCAGAGATGTCTGGACCAAAGCCTATGACATCTATCACTATAATTCATTATTAGCTGGATGTGTTTGCATAGCCTCAAAGGAGAGGAGTCAGCAGTGAAAATAAACCTCACACAGATGGCCAAGAATGAAGGAAGAAAAAAAACTGCGTTCAGGATGTTGCTGACGTAGCAGACATAATTCATTAGTACATAGTGTAGCTTCCTTTTATTGTCATTTTTCCCTGCCATGTGTTACTCAGACTATTGTGGAGCAATGGAGGGGTATGTAAAAAAGAGGTTTTTCCCTGAACCCAGTAGTAGTCAGTTAATTCAAACAATGCAGCTTTCAAAAAAACAGGAGGGCAAACTGCTTTATTTGGGCTTGTGTTTGTGTAATAGCTAAAAATGCTTTTTGGATTGGTGTGTTTAAGGCTTAATGGGGAAAAGAAAGTTCCAAGAGCTCTTTGTTGAGTTGAGTTTCATGATAAAGGCACTGCATGGCTGACAGTTGGCGCAGTTACTTTTACTGTGTTCTTTTGAAGCAGCCATGCGATAAAGCGTATTAATTTTGCCTGAAGACTATCAAAGAAAGTTGATACGGTCCAACTGTGAATTAATTAAACATGGATTTATGTTTTTATTGTTATAAGGCAGTGACTCCCAACCAAGCTGTACTTGTACTCCAGGGGGTACGTGAAAACACTGAAGAGCAGCTCAACTAATATGAAAGAATATGAATTAACATTTTATTTAAAAATCATATCCACATATTGACATATTGCACATTATGTGTTGCAACTGACAGTGCGTGGAAACATGTTTGCAAGCGAACATAGAAGTCTAAACAGTTAGATAAAGTAACGGATTGTTGAGAGAGTTAGGTAAAAGTAATGGAAAAATGGTGAAAAGCCTATAAGTAATGGATTTACTGTCAACATAATTAGCTATTGTAAAAACAGTTAGAAGAAATAGCTAAGCAATGGTTAAATCAGGGTTCGACATGGCCACCAAATACTCCATGCTTATTCCTAACCCTAGTTTATCCAGTATCCCTATACTTGAGTTATATTTCCACAAACATGCCGATCCCTTCGGAACATTCTATGATCTGTGTGTGGAAGCCAGCGACAGAGAGAGGGATGACTGTGAGAGAATATATGTACCATATGTTTACAAAGAACTTGAGTTTTCAATTTAAATAAATTATTATAAAAATATATTTTCATTCTGTCTTTTTATTTATTGGAGTGTCACAGTTAAGGCTCTGTTAAGTTGCGTTAAATCGCCTCTTTTGTTTTTACAAAAGTTTACATTTGGGCCACCAAAAATGTACTTTGGCCACCAAATTTAGGGGCTTGGGCTTGGTCTATCCCTGTGAAAACATCCAGATTCTTCTGCCACTCCCCGTGGTAGTTATACATTTTCAAACTCGGCCAAACTGGCCTAAACATTGACAGTTCAATTATGTGAAAAAATTATTGCAATACCCCCTTTTATATAATTAATTGAAATTGAAATTAATTTAAAATAACTTAAAATAAACACATTTGGAACATGACAGATGGTGTCGATAAAGGTGTACTTAAATTCCAGTTGGGAACCACTCTTATTGTATAAAGCATATACTGTATTTGCAAGCAACCTTGGCATAAAGGCTCCTAATAACCTGCTAATAATGTGATGTCACAAATGACTGTGTCGACTTCTTTGTTGCCTTTCAGGATCTTTTGAAAAAGATGATTTTTTCAACATCAGAGAATGGGCTCATTTGCATACAGCCTATCGCAGCACATTACCCTTGGAATGACATGCCACTCAAAAACTCTGACACGACACTCCAAAGTGACAGACATGGCACCATGTCAGCATTACTGCACTGTCATTAATCCCTGCATGAAGGACCAAATGGCAATTACCCAAAAAGTTCCTGTTATTTGTTGCGTGGAGAAGGTCGTGTCCACCAAAAAATATCAAAAATGTATAAAAAATACAGCAGTTTATTAACGTTCCAGTTTACATTGTCAGTGTTATACTCTCCATTTCTTTTTCTATTCCACATTCACTCATTTAGGATGCACAAGAACTCGGAGTTTCTATCTGCCACAGAAGCTCATACTTGCACTTTTTCTACTCTCTCGCTCCTTTTGCTCCGTCCTCAATCTCTCCGTCTGTTCCACCTCTGCTCTCTAGCGTTCGTTCACTTTTCCATCACTCCGTCTCACTTCCCGCTTCCCCTCCCCTCTATCTGTATGAAGCTGTTCAAGTGTGTGATCAAAGCACAGGGCTCTAGAGTTCTTTCCTCCCTCTGTCAGAAGCAAAGAGACAGGGGAAACAAAGGGCCCACAGTAGTCTGCCACAAATAACCTTTTCACAGCACAACAGTCACACACACAAACACGTACATATCGACTAAGCCTATGGCATTGGTAAGAAAAGTGAGTAAGGCAGATCTGTTTGAGAGCTGCAAGTGTATGCTGCCACTTGTTGGGTCTCTACAGTGATTCCCAGCATAAAAGGATACAGCATCTAATTATCTCCTATTCAAACCAAACCGACATGACACATAGAGAATGACTTCACTGATAGGGGAGTCGGCCGCCTGCTTTGTGGTGCCGCAACAGGAATTCAAAATGTGTCGCAGCCTAAATAATAGCACAAGCTGCGAAGAGCCAAGACCAGAATGCAAGGATATGTGGATATATTCAGACTGGAAAGCATGAAGTCAGAGGCCAGAAAACAAACACTTATCATTGTCCTTGTGTTTATTTGCAAAGGGGTAGTGTCATTGACCATCTTTTCTGTGTTGAGTGTTTTTTGAGATGGCCATTCAGGAAAAGTGCGAATTATATTCCAATTTCCACTGGAGACAGTTCCCATAGAGCCTGTGGATAAGGTCGTGGAAGTAGCCACAGTGCATGTCTGCTGTGGACTTAATGCAAATATTCCAGGGCTTTCTTTGACACTTTGTTGTTCTGAACGCATTTTCTGTTTCTCCCTCTGCACTCGCATCCATCTGCACTCCAATTGCCCTCCATGGAACTCTCCAAACTCCCCTTCACACTTCAAACTGCCTCTATCCTACATTATGCAATGTGTCTGCATTAATCTGCAGCCAAATCCAGTCTTTCAGATCAGTCCAAATGAAACATACAGGTCCAAAAGCCTCTGACTGATGCTAGATCTGAACAGAGAAGAGAAGAGAAGAGGAGGCAGTGGGCCTCACTTTGGTATTACCTGTTCCAATTTGGCCTCCAGCAGTGATGGAGCGTGATGAGACCTGTCTGTTGTTCCGTGTGGATATCTATAGATGTAATGGCCAATAATGAGGGTTGGACTTTGGGAGGGTGATGCAGGCACTCAACTGGAATGTGTAACTATGGTTCATAAAAGGTCATCTGTTATGACAAAGAGGTGTACATCAGGTGCATAGAAGCACAGACATCATGAACCTTCAATATACTAAAGATGAAACACATTTCACATCAGCCACATGTCTCTTGTCTATGGTGGTCTCTGTGGTTACCAAGTCCCTGCTCGGTGTCTGGTAGGCAGCGGGGTAACTGTGTGGCTCATTATCCTCCATTAGGGCTTTTGGCTGAATCAGTGTGGAGGCAGCTCTGGGCCGTATAATGAGCGTGGCTGAAATCACAGAGGACAGGCTGAAGCTAACAGCCTCACAGAGCAGGTGCCGCTCGAACACAAACCACGCTATTCTCTGCATCTCCGCCAGGACTGCAGTATTACCCGCTAATGTATGCCGTACAGTTACACAGAAATACACATATGCATATCTATGCCCACTCATGCATGTCTCTGCGCACACAAACCCATGCACAGACAAAAGAAAGTAGTGCTATGCCTGCACATAAATCGGTATAGTTGTTGAAGAAAAGCAAAAAGAACTCCATCTGACAGTAATGAACAGAGCCAGGCTCAATGTTATAATGAGGCTAATGCTACCTGGCATATCCTGTGAGGACTGTCTTCTTGAGCGTTTCTCTTTTCTATCATAAAAACACGGGCGCCACAGAGATCTCGCATTACCCCCCAGAACACTCGTGTCACATAATAAAGTTATCACAAAGCTTTCTCTGCTATACAAAAGGACACCAGTTCATATGTCTTGATTTCTGTCTCTTACTCTGTCTTTCTGCGACACAGGCAGAGGTTGCACTGAGATTGTTCTTCAGGGGCACTCTGGCATGTCCATGCCAATTAGGTGATATTGATGCGCTTGTCATGCCTCCAGTTTACTTTTGTGTAGCTGGGAAATGAATGCAGAATCAGTTTTCTCTCTGTCCCTCCAGTTCTGTTTACCTCTCCCTGTTTCACATGAACAAATGGGCTTTTGTCTTGGATCCAAATATACATGTTGCCAGAATGACGGCAGCTAACAGTTCTATTGCACATTATCGCACCTTTGACACTGGAGATTTAGCTCCATTAACCTTCTCAGATTTTTAAATGTTATCAGTAAATTGTTCCCATGCTGTGTGGCTTAATCTCCTGTTTTGTTCATAATTGGTTTTAACTCGCCCATATCTGTTTGAACAGCCATTTGGAAGTGTCTCCGGGTATGGTTTGTACAGTGGTTGTTTGTCTGAATGACACACTGCAGTAACAATGTTTGAACTATAAACATAATTGACTGTGGAACATGAAGTCTGACCGTTCACTAAACTTCTTCCCCAAACATTAATTGTCCAATCACAGATTAGTAACTGTACCTAAGCATGGCAAGTCTGTCAAGCTTTGGATTTCTCAACATGTTAAAGCAGTGTACATGTGGCTGTAGAAAGGCTGGACGGTGGTTTCTTTTTTTTCTCCCCAAAACCAAAATACAAGCGCAAAGGTGTGAGGAATAGATTAAACAGTGTGTTTGTCTGCTGTGACGCAAGCTGCAAAACAGTTAACCTATTCCTAACCCCACGTAACTTCCAAGGCCATATTGCATTATTTTGCGCAGGTCACGTTAAAAAAGCCCCCATGACGAGCACATCCACAGTGTAGTTTTTCTTTGCTGTGGGGAGGCTTGACCTGGAAGACAAAATATCAGAGTGCAGGCGAACATTAGCAGCTGTCCTGCTCCATTTGGAGACGTTTACACTCCATCAACCCATGCAGCCGACCTCATTATCCATCATAACGATGCGTCCACCAAAAACATGTTAAAAGTGAAACATGTTGTGAATTGGGTTATGTTACAATGGAAAACCTTTGTCCATATCATTCATCATAACGCAAGGACTAACTAGCTCTACACTGCAATACAAGAACAATGCTGTTTCTTTATATCCGTGTCTTTTACCAGGACCATCCACTGATGAGGGCACAGACTTTTTGCCTGGCACATGCACCTTTAGCCTCAGTCTTTCAACGCAATTTTAAGTGCATATTTGAGATGCCATTGCAAGATTGTGTAAAACTGAAACAAGTCAGCTGGAAAAAAGTTAGCCAAATGCTGCATTTTTCAACTATCTTTTGAAGCCAACGTTTGCTTAATAAGCTAGCTAGGCACAGCTGCTGGTGACAACTGCTGGTTAATAATAAGCAGGTTGCGTTTGCCTGCCACTGTCTCTAATCAAAAACCCATTGTTCTTCCACACATGACTAATTTCAGGTGGCAAATATTCAACCATTAACAGTGTGAGTGACACATGTATAGTGTGAGATTAGAAAGCTCATGGGCGTAGTAACAGTAAATAAATAAGGGAGTCGGAGCTAGGAAAACAAGTAAATTCTTTATGTTCATACCGTAACAGGCAAAACTGTTTCTGTTTATGTCATTTAACACTTTGCCATTAAGGTTTCAGCACCTGACATAAGGCAGATATGCCCTGCGTGGTTCATGTGATGCACAGAATATTTCAGTGGACAATACAACCTCTTGGTGACGCCAGCCACCACAGCCCACCGCCCCCGCAGCTCCTAACACTGTGGCAGAAAACCAATCATCCATTGCGATGCCTCCCTCTCTTTGTTGGCTGCGGGGCTTACACACTGAGGCAGAGACTGAGGCACTCTCTGGTGGAGCTTAGCCTGAGATCTGTTCACTAGCTCAGCCATCTAAGTGCTACAGATGACCCACAATATGCTAGAGTGCCCACAGGGGAAATAAAGCTTCCAGACATGAGACTCCATCACCACTGCACTCGAGTGAGGGAAATGGAGGGGCAGAGAGCGTTTAACCATGCTTGCTTCACTGGCCTCCCGCGTCTTGTTAAAAGCTGATGGCCACTTATGACAGAAGGGATAGTCGAGATGATGAAATGTAATGGGCCAAGAGGAAAGGGGCTTTTCTGAAGAGGTCTGGGAAGTGAGGGGGAAGAAGATACGAGAGCAGATGGGAGATTTGAACGGTCTTAATAGAAAGACGGGGAAAGTTATGTTGTGCCCACATGTAGCTTGTGTGTGTGTGTGTGTGTGTGTGTGTAAAAAGTACTGCTTGAAGGGCTTTGTTGTAAGGATGAAAAAAAACACTTATATTGCTCGTTGTACAATATGTGATCCAGCACGTAGATTGCTGCGGGTACTAAATTACTTTCAATAGCATTTACTTTCTACAAAACAACATTTGTTCACCAGCACCTTTTCATGTTTTTTTGTTGTGGGAAACATGCATCCAGTCTCTCTGTGAGTCACTGAAAAAGATACAAGTGCCTGTGGCAATGCATGTACAAGATCGCTTTGGATACACTGTTAACTTATATGAGATAACATTTGTATGAAATATGACTTGCACATATAAAATAAGATTTGCACAATGAATTACATCGTTCCAATGTGTGCCAATCACACAGCAGCAGCCAGGTTTGTATTACACAGCCTTCTTTGTGTTACAATGCAGTGTATTTATTATTTGCGGCATTTAAAAATATTCTAATCTCATTTATTTACTATATAACCACAACACACTCATGTCTGTGTGTGACGCTGTGAAGCTGGAGCAAGGACATGGTTAGCTTAGCACAAACACTGGAAGCAGGGGGAAACAGCTAGCCTGGCTCCGTCCAAAGTGAACAAACATGCCTACCAACAGCTCTAAACCTCTAATGTTACGGTCACAAAACATGATTTCCATATTAGTTACTAGTCAAATCTATTTTTTTTTTTTTTACTTTTGAAAAAATTTTGATCTGCATACCTACAAAGCCAAAACCACTCAGTATTTCATGTGTCACGTTACGATGAGTGCTCACTTTAGACAGAACTGGTTCCCATTGAGTTCCAGATGGGTTCCATGCAGTCAGATTGTCAGAATACACGTGTTGGCAGGGCTTTGTTGGTCATCACCTCGCTGTGAGAAGGTCAGCACCTCGCTGTTCCAGAGAAGCTGTGCAACCTCCTCTGGAACCAGTCCCATCCTTATCAACACGCTTGATAGCTACCATTGTAACTGGGGGATTTTGCCAGTTGTCAGCATATCAGTTTTTCTCTTGTTCTTTTTGAATAGATTTCCTCTCGAATATCTCATACCAGGTAGGACATGGACTAATACTAATTTGTGTGTAGGGTGGGAGCAGAAATAGTGAAAGACGAAGATGAGGTCTGAACCAATTAGTGTCTGATTTTTGGACAAACAAATGAACCCGCAAACACACTGCATCATTTAATGTGCTACACCGTGTCCTCATTTCACTCTGCCCAATGTTCAGACATCAATAGGAAAATTACATTCACCCCTTGAAATGGGAGATGCCTTCCAGTGAATGCATCATCCAGCCAGCCTTTGGCCTTCACCATGTTAGCCAGGAAGAGATGAGACAGCCTTATCACTGCATTTCGTCCGTGTAACGCTTGCAGGCTAGGCTATGTCCAGGATTAGGATGATAAAAAATAAAGTGCCACACTATCTCCCCTGTGGCTTATTTCAGAGACAGATTTCTGTAACTAACACTAAATTTGAGATATTTGAGTCTTTAAGTTAATTTGGCTATTCCTCTGATGAGATGTTCATTATTGTGAGAACAACAACAATCAGGCAGAGGCTTTATTTGTCTCAGACAATTACCTCTTACAGCCTGCTGTAAGTGATCATGGAAATCTGAGCCCTGTTCACTAAATACAGTCAACATCAAAACATAGCAGGGATGGCTGCTCATTTTAACATTTGGTACATGTTCACATTGTGCCAAATATAGAAAGCACAGGATTGAAGCTGGGTGTAACTATAAAGTTCATTTGATACTTTTTGGCATCCACAGTAACACATCCACAGGACTGTTTAGTGCTGTGGGTTAGACGTCATTAAGTGACGATAGAATGTTGGGGGTGTTTGGAGGAGGCACGTGGAGTGATAAGTGGGGCTGTGTTTGGCGTCTGTGGTGCTGAAACAGAGGACTCCGAGGCATGTCTACTGTACGCCCAGCGTCTACGGCCTGGACGTTCAATCAGTGCCTTTCACCTTGTAATTATAATGCATTCATCCACAGCATTAACACCAGCTGTTAATAGAGAAGTCGTCCATGCAGACGTTAACTGCCTATGACTAAGTTATGCTAAGGAATGCTTTACTTCATCATGATTCATGCATTGAGTGTTATCACATTTAGTCTTTTCTGTGCCACTCTCCCTTTGCTTCTACCACTGCCACCTCCTGCTGTTACCCATCTCTGGAATTTCTGCCATCTTTCTGTCTCAGGAGACAGCTCAGGGACTCATAATCTGTGTTCCGCTGTCAAAACGATTTATCCAGCCAGCTGCCAACATATGGACTTTTGCGTTCGTGTCATGTGTGTTTTCCATGTATGTCAGTGCAAAAGAGCAGGTTGGGGGGGGGGGCTGGAGCTGGTGAATGCGCTCATCCAAAATATTTTCACTTCACATGAGGACAATTGTAATTAAAAGCCTCTGAGGGAGTCATGTGGTGCATTGACTGGGGGAAGATAACTGGCCGAGGTGAACATAGGTATCCCTGTTCTATTCTATCTACCTTTCCAGCCCATTGCTCCTACAGCGTGTGTGTGTTGCGTTTGCATGCTCGAAGAGAACAAAATCGGAGGCAAACATAAAAAGGAGAGCTTATTGCTGCCAATGTTTAAAGCGTTGCACATAATGACACGGTGTCATATCTCTGCCGTAGTGGATACCTGCTGTCACATCTTCAGCGAGCGTACACACAGATATCTGCCATCCCCACAGCAAAGCCAGCTAAGCCAGGTGCCCTTGCTTCAGAAAGATAAACCCCTAAAGCTTGAATGACAGGTTGAGCACTTTGAGGCCACACACACACACACACACACACACATTCCCTCCCTATCTGCCTGGCTTTTCTTTTTCTCGCTATCTATTTATCCATCTATGACTCTCTTCTCTCTCTCTTTCTCTCGCTCTCTGGGCTCAGCTGGGTCACTTCTGAGTCTTTCGGTGCAGCAGAAGCACAGATGTCATCCTGTCACAACAGTTTTTTTGTATCATATCCATAACTAACAGCTGGTATTTTTCCTCACATGTAAATGATCAGATAATCTCAAACAGCAACAAGAACATTATATTTTCTCTAAACTATTGGGCTTTTTTTTTTTGCAGGACAGCAAGGATGCGAGATTCTCCGAGGGGGCGGGGGGGGGCACAGTGAAGTTGATGGGCTTCTGTGAGCGAAAGCTGAGTAATAGCAGAGAAGAGATAGCCAGGTCTTGTATGTGTTATCAGGGGAAAGTTTAAATTGGGTTAAAGGATGTGAGGCTTTGAATTAATTCAAAATCATGTAGCTGTGTGTAGCTGAGTGATAGTATTGATCATTACACAGGATTAAGTGTAGCTATCCTTTCTGCTATTTTACTTGGGTGGCAAACTAATGTATACACTTGGGTCATGGACTGCATACCGTATTGCAGTTTTATGAACCTCATTTCAAATTATGACCACTGTTCCTCTTCCTTGATGAAGTTTGTCAGTGTTTGGCATATAGATGTCACGATCAAATCCCCCTCATATTATGTCCTGTAGGGGGAAAAATGTGGTATGACGTTACACATACCAGCAAAGCTACAGACATTTTGTTGAATATACCGCATGATGCACCTCGGTGGTGTCAACAGCAAATGTTTCTTTCAACACCAATAGTAGCCTGAGTGAGAAAACAAATATTTGGCTCCCAGATGTAGAAAACAGAAGCAAACAGCTGTTGGTTGATGAGATCAGGACAGAGCCCCACAGTAAGAGTCAAATAAAACTGCAGACTGGAGTGACAGGACCATCACATGACCACAGTAACCCTATGATTAATTGGAGATACACATGAACACACATCAGACCAGCAATGGGAAATACAACAGTGCTCTTCTGACATCTTTACCGTGGTGGTTTCACAACAATTCGCACATCCATTCATGGGAATTTGATGACACTGCCTCACGAGTCCCATGTGACCTCAACGACTCACAAGCACTATCAAGGTGAAAAATCACCCACCTACTTTAAATGATCATCCACCAGTCAATGGAACTGACATTGGTTCTTGATTAAGACATTTTGTTCAGCTCAGTAATTTATGTCCATATTGGACGATTCTGCACCTCACGATTTACGTCCAATGTCCCCAAGTACTGTGACCTGTTCAAAGGTTGGGGTGATGGATAGGCATGTAGAGAGTGAGGATTCAAAAAAGAATTATTGGCATTGAACGTATGAATGCTCACATTAATCAGAGGGTTTTTCAGAATGGTCCAATATCAATGTCGTGTGACCTCATGCCACCTGGTCAATGTGAAGAGGTAAGAAGTACTTCATTGCCCCCTCAACAATTGTTTCACAAAGTTGTGTAGTATTACCTAAATCCATTTGGAAAGTATATGTCTTTTAATGAAAAACTACACTCATTATCATGCCACCTTTGGACAGTTAGAGGGAAAATGGTGTAAAAGAAAGCTAAAATGGGCTGCACTGGCGTGCTGCTAAAGCTATTATTAAGACAGTGATACAATCCAGGAAGTCCAGTTGGAGTAAAACATCGATGAGTTGAAAGGCTCATCAGATGCCAAAACTAAATGCTATGAGATTAGATTTCACACCTGATCCATTGCCTCTCCCAATGCCGATACCTCAGGCTACTGTAACTGGCCGCACTGAATGTTATAGTGACATTGACAAAGGAACTGTATTTGTGACTGTTTGTGTCATCATGGCTGACATACGACCCACTGAATAAGGTCGATACCATTGCGTCGGCGCATGCCTAATCATTTTATTGTCAACACTAATGAGGTAACTGCCAAGTAATATACAAGCAATGGATGTCTGCTTGTATTTGATTGGCCAATGCATTGACCATGTGCTTGTGGGATGATGTACTTTGCACTGCAAACGTTAAGCCAGGTGCATCATTTTTACACATCAGCCACGCAAAAAAAAAAAAAAAAAAGAAGAATGCTGAGCCCTCTGCCTCAGGACCCTGCTGTGCAGAAGCCAGTGTGGCAGAGGAGACAAGGGGATGTAGGAGGCCTGAGGGGAAGGAGGGGTGACCCATGCTGTGGGTCAAGCATGGACTCACACCCCGTAGCATTGGCTAGAGAAAACACTACTAATCTGATCAGAGTAGGTCAGGGCAAATATATGCGCACAGTCTCAGGCACACTCACAGGGAAGTACACTCCAGCAGCCACATGCACGCACACACACAAGCCCACACACAGCTTACTCATAGCTTTGGCAAAGGTGCACAGGCTGCTCACAGCATTGGCAAAATGACATATTCAAAGGCGTGAAAGAGAGAGGGGGAGGGGGGGGGGTATCATTTGGAAACATCTGGGTCCACAATCAGTATCTCCCACCCTCTAATTAACTCCTCATTTTTCCTCTCCATCCTGTCCATTCCACCAACAAATCTCTCCTCTGCTCTCCATCACTTCACTTTGCTCCTCCTCCCTTCCTCTTCTCTTTCAACGCGCCAAGAGGCCCATATTCCTCCGGTTCGGCTCAGATGGAATCATCTCAAATGCAGAAAGCACATGCGCACAAACAGGAAAACAAAAATTACAAACACAACAGGAAGACACAAATATACACACATGGTTTGATGCAAGGTTGGTTTCTAATGCCATCGTCATGGTAACGCTCCCTGGCTCGTTTGCTCGCACAAAGCGAACAGAGCGCATATCCCAGGAATCTGTGTGGATTCTTATGTAACTACACAAACCCACGCACGCATATAGAAGCAGACAGAAAGACCGACACATAAATGGGAGTGAGTCAGTGCTAGACCACATAGTGAGAGCATCTGTCATCAACGTTATACCTTTCAACGTGACAAGAACAGTATGTACCGCTGGGTTACTTCAGCCTCATTATAAGACACACTCCAGGACACACATGCACATGCTCCCACATGCACATCAGAGGCTTCTTCAGTGCTTCACTACATAGTGAGAGGTGGAAATCGCTGTTTGACTAGTTATGGCAACACCACTGGCTCATGTAACAACATACTAATTACTCGCTTTCCCTCCCTAAGGGAGATGGTGATGGTGTTGGGTAAGTGGGGAGAGGTGGGTTGGAGAAATGGAGAATGGGGTCAGTAGAGGCATCGCTCTAGATATAATGAAGTGACTGGTAATTTCTCGTGGCAGAGTGACATGGGAGGGAATCACAGAGGAAACAAAAAGGGGAGTTAATGACTTGTGCTGGCCTATTTATATGCAGTGTATGGGTTTAAGTGCGAAGGAATGAGCAAAAGTGTGAAAGCGCACGAGTACATGGCATCCTGCATCAGTCTGTCTGGGAAAAGGAAGGTGGGAGAGCGTTCCAGGAAACTGCCCTCCACCTCCTCGGAAACTCCTTTACCTTGCATGGAGTATTGTTTTTTTCATCAGCCTTGGTGCCACAGTGATATAATTGTATGTGTGGTCGTCGGGTGATAGATTGCTCTCGCTGGTGCTGAATACACCAACTGCCTGGTGTATGATTTATAGATAGATCAAAACAGCATGCCAAAGGGATGAATGGTTCCGAGAGGGTTGATTAAAGCCTCGTGTTAATAGAGCAGCACCTGGCTGATCCAAAAGGGCCAAGGTCAATTGCTTTGACTCAGCACAATTTGGAGGCTCACAGACACCAGGCTTACTTACTGCAGGAGTTAACAAGCCCGTTTGCTACGTTATACACTTAATGGGACCGCGTTGTAACTCGCTCACGCATTCACATTTAGCAGCCTGCAGATTTTCCCCAAGGGAGAGCTGTTCAGCCATTGTCAGACCAGTTCAGCAAATGCCAACCTGCGACACCTGCAGAAAGGTAAAGTAACAGCAGTAGCACATAAGGTGGAATTATAGTTGTGCATTAAGGGGTTATAGGTAGGGGTTCCTCCTCAGAACTATTCCCACTGCCGTACTTGTCACAAACTGAATAAAAGAATGCAAACACAGCTCCTGCGTGGAATATAACTAAAGCCCAATATGGCCGGATCACACAACAAGACACCTGTTTAGCGTGATCCGACTCTAAATTATAAATCAAAACCTGCACCGTAGGCTGATTTCCCTATCTAAAATTTATCACACGTCAAAATTATAGCTGCTATTACTTTCCTTGACTATAGCTCATCAACATGTATACATTTGCAGTTCCAAACTGCTGTTGCATGTCAGAAACCTCTGGTATTTCAGCCCCGTGCTCGAAAGATATCGGCTGGACCTTGTGCTCTACATGAATGACACTGTTGTCCTTGTCACTACAACAGCCCTCCCTCCCTTTTCCTCTTGTTTGTCTTGACAGCTAGCCACTGTTGTGTTATCTGAAACTCACGCAACATAAAGAGCAGGCAGGTTTTACAGTACAAGCGAACACACATGCTAACAGGCATACAAGCACCCACCCACAGCTCTTGTTTAGGGAGACTGTCAGGACAGGCACTGATACAACTGAATCTCTAACTGTAAAATGTCCTTACAGCCAAAGTATCTGCAGCCACAGAAAAGCCCGGCAATGTCTCTTGCATGTACCAACCTGGGGCTTGTACGGCTGTCACTATTTATTCAAACTTTTAACTACACTTCATAGAATAAAATGAAATATTCAATCTACTGTATAATGATCTTTTCAAAAATCACAGAGTGTAAGAGGCTGTTCCTTATGCTCCCAATGGGGAGGCGTTCGAACAAGTTAGCATTAGTTAGCATTGTAGAAAAAGCCTCATATTCTATCCAAATATTGTGTAAATGTTGAAAATATTGATCTGATCCGTAGCACCATTTATGATGCCTGGTGAGGCTGTCGCCGTCTCACCATGCTAACGGGATCTGAGCTGACGAGCAGTATAATCTCTGTAGCTTTGTTTCAGGTTGCTAGGAGGAAGCGCGGTGAGGAGATATGGTGATCGGCGGCCAGTGTCTCACTCACAATTGGCTCCCCGTAATCATCATATTTGTGGAAGCTTCCTGGAGGAGCCGTGGGCCAATCATCTCTTCTGCTTGTGGACAGAGTATGTCTGTTTGTGGCACAGCCTGTGGTGCATGAAATCAGACTGTCAGGGTCTGATGACGCACCTGCCTGCAGACACGCACTGACGCATTCACACGCACACACACACACACACACACACACCAACACATACAACAAATACACACTGAAGCTGGTAATTGGGCTCATGAAGCCAAAGGACAAGAACAGGAAAATCTCACCTCCTGTCTTTGCGTTGTGTGCGAGTGGTTTTCTGTGTTGCAGTTCAAATGCCCTGGCATACTCTCGCCATCCTAAAACCAGGCAATTTCCTGTGAGGCCATCGGAGTGTGACAGCAGCAGGTGCCTAATGGGCAAAGCTTAGGAAACAGGGCATTACCAAAATCCAGCAAACTCAATTGTATTAATCCTCGGGATTAGCAGCTTTAATTCTCAACACGATTCCAGTTTTAAAAGTCTTATTTCCTTACTGAAAATGGGAGCAGCGACGTGAGGTGCATATGCAACTATTTGGAGAGTAGCAGAAGAGTTTTCCTACTCGTCTGAGATGGAAGGAACGCTGTTTAAACTTAACATAATGACGCATTTTGATTTAAGTACCCAGGTAAAAAAGAAAGAGACAAACAATGACCACAGGTCTCGGCCTAAATCAGAGAATCCTGCCTGTGTCTTTTCAACATGAACTGTACTTCTAAATCTCTGCTTCACCTGTCACTTTCATGATGAGAGCCATTCTTGCTAATTAACCCCTGCGATCAATCCCTTGCTGATACTAAAGACCCAGTATCTTAACGCCACTCTGCACATTGCCCCCAAGACCACTGACAACTGTCAATTTTAATCTCCCTCCCTGCCACAACCCTGCCGTCTCTCTTACACACACACACACACGCACAGCTTTCAAATAAGGGATTTAGATTACAGTGAACAGCGCTAGCTTCATGATGATGAAGTGTGTGTACTCTGAGGTTGAGCCTTATTGGAATTCATATGATGTTTGTTGACTCCCTTCATATAAACAGGTGGCTGTGTGGAGATAACGTACAGCATATTGTGCCAATGATGATGCACCCGCACACACACGCACATCTGGTGTTGTGTGTGTTGTTGTTGGGGTGTTTTTGTGTTTGTTTGTTTTTTTTATCCTAAAGCAGTCAGAGGGACGTCTATTAATCTCTCTATTTCAGAAGAAGAGCACCGAAGTCTTTCAGGTGCATGAGCAGGGATTCCTGAACAGACGTCACCTCGTATCCACCCAGCGTGGAGCTGCAGCAACAAAACAATAACCAGTTTTGCTTTGTTGCCGTCGCTGCAGAGAGGTGCATAATGAAAAGGCTCCATCTTTCTGCTCCCCACCCCCCTGCTCCTGTTCACCCAGATATACACCCAGTTTATTATCACGGCTCAATTTCACCCATTTAGATGACTCCTATGGTCACATGAGTAGTTTGGATGTGCCAGGCAGAGCACATGAATTCCTTTTTTTGAAGAGGAGGGAAGAAGATTGGTGGAGGAGTGTGTGTATTCAGTGTGCGTTTTTGAAATTTATTTCAAAACTGAGGCACAGGCGCGCGCACCTTTTTTCGTCTCCTCATTGTCAAGGTAACAAGAGGCCGACAGTCACCTTAGTGATCCGCAGCTCCTCTCATCATGAATTGTGGATCCGAACAAAAAACAGAAGCACGATGTGTGTGTGTGTGTGTGTGTGTGTGTGTGTGTGTGTGTGTGTGTGTGTGTGTGTGTGTGTGTGTGAGTGCGTGTGCGTGTCCCATATCTTACTGTGCGAGTGCTCCCTTTGTTTTTATCCTAATAAAAGATAATTTTTTGTTTTGTTTTTGTCTGCTGATGTCTTGGCCGCCTTTGCTAACACTACGTCTACATGTCAAACTTGCCATTTCACAACTGGTGGCAAGTTAACCTCCGTATTGATCTCAGAAGCACAGGCTGACAGCGCTGACGGAGTCATCATGGCTAAATCAAATAGACTTCAGACTGCGCTGGAATGATTTAGGGCACAAGACTTTTGTTTTCTGTCCCATGACAAAATAATATATATCGCTGTACTTGCATCTTGAACTAGTCAAAGACAGAAGCTAGCACTATCACTGAGTGCTGCAGTATAGTATATGCCTAACTGTTGCATCCTCAAATATTTCCTGTGTTCCTAGTAGATGTTAGTGCTGGGTCTCCAGTTAGTCTGCTACTGTATTCTATTTCTGTCCATTAAAGGCCACCAGAAACAGGCAGACACTGAGACGTGCAGTTTCTCAGTTATACCCATTATACCTTTGGACAGCAGGTTATAAATAACTAAATGCTCCTTTAACAAATAGTCCTCGCTTTGATGCTGCTGTGACTCATTCAGCCCACACAGCTTTTATTTGAATGTTACGGTAAACACAAATAGTAAACCCTCTTACTGTATAAGGTCACAAAGGACCACATAACCATTGGCTATTGACAGACAGCTCACTGGCACAGCACAGGAGAACAAAATACATCTTCTACTGATTTTGAAGAAAGTGGAAATTAAATTATTTTAGCACTGTTATAATAAAGAGAGACAGGTACTTAGAACATAGCAAAACGATGGAAGGATATTGTTCAGAAATATACCAGAAATGTCTCTGTAAAAATGAAATGCAATGTGTTATACGATACCTTTAATACCTTTGCTACATGCTGTACATTTTGCTCTATAATGGGTATCATTATTTCTTAGCCTCACGTTTGTGAGTTCTTTGACTTCAAAGCACAGGCTGAGCTTCTGTCTGCATCATAAAAACTGTAAGTCTAGAAAATAACAAGGAATCTGATTGAGTTATAAGGCCAGTCAATGCTGGTTGAATTCTGGGTTTCGCTTTAGGTGATTGAGAAAATCCAAACAGCTCAACTTTAGTATTTTTAAGTATGAACTGTAGCACAAGCCTGGCAGGACAGTGCAAAAACTATTGAAACATTATGAAAGGACTACAAATACACTCACATTCACACTAACAGCAAAAGAACGTAACTTAGCATTTGGGTAGATTTTAAAAAATTCTGAAAAGTGAGACTAAAGTTATATGCCATTAAATATTGAATTAAGCAGAAACTGCAGACACTATTTTAAAAGCATGTTGCTGAATTAAAAGGTTGGTCATTTCTCCTGGCTAGTTTAACCTGCAACCCTGTCAAAGTGGAAAACAAACACATAAACCTTTTACTGTGTATTTGCATTTCATACACTGGAGGATTTGAATTTTTCAGCTATTTAAAAAGAAGGTAGAGGACTAACAGTCAACACTGAATGCACATTCTGCAGCTACTAGCAAACAGACATTTCCTCCATCCTCAAATTAGGAGATTTTAATGAAGGGGGCATTTAAGTGGACCAGCTGGAGGGGTGACAGTCAGCCCCCCAGCATGGCCAGGAGCTGCTTTCCTCTTCCCTTTTTACAATGCAGATATCCAGAGCTCATATTTGAGACATTTCTCTTGCCTGTGTTTTTGTGTTGGTTTTGAATTGGTGTATTTTCAGCTCCCTCTCCTGTTCGTTTGCATGTCTGCATGTCTGTGTACTTTTGGATTTATCATGCATTTGTTCTGCATTTGCCAGGCCTGTGGATGCCAGAGAACTGTACATCCATTCAATATGACTAACGGGACGCATTCCTGCATGAGGCCTGTATAGAAAGTACTGCAGGAATACAGTGGGGGGAAAAACGTGCAACATATTACGCCAACATCCACTGACATTAAAACATGTTTCATATTTAGAGGACAATTCTGAAAACCTGGAAGCATTTCAGACTCCACATGTGCTGTTTCTAGAGCAACACTCAGGATCAACAAAATCATTCAACAAACAAGGTGCTCGTGTGAAAAACAAGGTAAGTCAACAACTGTTATCTGGTCCTGAATTGTGAGTACAAAGTGGCAGAATATGTTTCCCTTGTATGAGATCAAAAGCAGAGATAGATCTTGGATAAATACACCGAGCAGCCAGAGTCAGGCCATATATAGACAGACACACAAATCCAGGGAAACTACAGGAGGACGCAGTCACTGTGCAACAGGAGAAACCGAGACGCAAAATGTGTCAAACGCGGAGAAGAAAATAGAGCTGAAAGGATTGGTCGAATAATCAACCGCTGTTGATCGACAGAAAAGTAATCAGCAACTATTTTGATAATCAGTTAATCCTGTGCTTTAAGTTTAACATTCCCTTGTTCCAGTTTGGAACAAGGGAATCCTTTGGAAGCAGCAAATCCAAAGGATTTGCTGCTTTGCTTTCGGACTGCTGATCGGACAAAACAAGACAATTGAAGGCGTCCCTTTGGGCTTTAGGAAATCCTGATCTGCATTTTTCACTATTTTCTGACATTTTATAGATCTAGCGATTAATTCGAGAAAATTATTGGTTAGTTGCAGTTAATAATGTCTTCAGCATTGCCTCTATAACTGCGAGAAGAAAAGACAATCTGTATCATTTTAAATCATTTTAGCTTTCTGAACAGAATATTAATTGCCTTGGACCACGTTAATTATTCACATTGAACCGTGAGTTAAGGAGCACTGCACACTCGCGTTTCCATTAAAATATTTCAGCTGACAAATTCTTTTATTGAACTGCTTCATCTAATTTCAAGACTCTGACGCGTTCTCCATAGGAAGTCCATACAGGGGTTATAAAGCTGCGTTACTGCAAGAACGTTTAATAAATAATTGTTATCTTAACTGCCTCTGATGAAGAACTTTGCAACACACTCACACCCTTCCTGCTTTTGGTTTTGACAAATGAGTAAATTTGTTTGTGTTGTCGCTCACTTGTTCATTTAATTTACTGCCTGCGTGGATTTAAAGGGTTGATGATTTGCTTAATCCATTCAAACCTTCAGTTGGGTGCATAATGCTTGATGTCCTGCATTTATCCCTGAGAGAAAGCAGAGGAAACCCTAGAGGAGGACATGAGGGAGCGATGTGGAAAGAGAGAAGATGCATGGGGGATATTTACTTTGGTGCGTTGAGCTTTGCAAACAAAGCTTATGCTCACCCTAAATGAAATTGATGTTTCAGGAAGAATTCTGCTATGCACACAGAAATACCACTAACAACACCATGAACACACACAGACTGATAATGTGCGTTACAAACGTGTTAGCAGGGCCCTAATCTTCCAAATATCTCCTCCACTCTCTTGGTTCTTCATCTCTCATCTCCGTCTCCTCCCTCTCTGCTGTTTCCCTTCTTCTCTTTTCATCTCTGTCACTGTCCTCCAGCTGGCTAGGTGAGATAACTCCTCCACACCGAGACACTCTCAGCCCATTGGCCGGGTGATGGAACACGGGGCGCCAATCAAACGCTGCATCAGCAGCCGTGGCGCTCATGAGCTGAGGCAGTGCGTTTATCTGGACCTACTGATCCTGCACTGCCTTAAATCCATCCCTCACATCCCACAACTCTCCTGAAACACACTCCACTATGGTGTCTGCACAGTAGCTCCATTTTGTTTAACACCTAATTCCTCCTTGAACGTGGCCCAAGCAGATTAGTCTGAGAGATAACTCAGCACTCTTACAGTGTCTGATAAAGTGAAAAGATTATTTTTAGGGACTCTGAGTAAGAGTGCCTTCGTTCTCTTGGTTTAAGGCTGATGTAAGTGCCTGGCAGGACTTACACTTCATTCTTTGCCAACACTTAAACACACTTTGTCAACTTGGATGATGAAAAATAACGTAACCTGTGTGCAGGTGTGCGTACGTGTCTGTATCTATTCCTGTTCCCATTTAATGTGACTTAGAGAACAGACACTACTTTACCCAAGCTTCAGAGAACACTGCTGTGGCTGGCTAACACAAGGACAACAACTAGGAGGGAAAACTGTATGAGGAGTGTGATGGTGAAAAGATGAGAGTGAATTGTTAACTGTAATACAACAAGACCATGAGTGTGCAGTCATGCTAGATAGCAGCTCTGTGAGGCTGTACCTAGGCAGAGGTACTTTAGCTAAATGGTAATGTCAGCATGCCAACGTGCTCACAATGACAACGTTAACATACTAAAAGGAGCAGGTATCATGTTTACCATGTTCACCATCATAGTTTAGCATGTTAGCATGCTAACATTTGCTGTTAACACCAAAGTACAGCTGAGGCTGATGGGAATATCATGAGCTTTGCAACAAGTATTTAGTTAGAAAGTAAAGTATTGGTCAAAGTAAAATTTGGATGCTAGAGGGGAAGAAAAGGAATCACCTAAATTATTACAATTCATGTTGCGGGTGGCAGTTGTTGGGGAATATTACAAATAACAGAAACCAAAAAAAAAAAACAACTCATGGTGGTGTTGAGGAAGAGTCATTATGATTCATCCTCTGGGTACCATAAATATTTGTACAAAACATTATGGCAATCCACCCAGGAGTTGAGATTTTTCAATCTAGACCAAAGCAGAGGCCCAAACGACAGACTGACATTTCCATCCATATGAAGCTAAAAACAGGAGAGGGAAAAGTGTGAAGAGTGTAACAATAAAGAAGAAATATGATCAGATTCACTATAAGAGAATAAATCTAAGTGAGCAGACTCTATGCCACACTGTCCCTGTACAGTACATACAGATGACACAGACTGGACTGCTGTCTCTCACTGCATAACCCTGATGTTAACTTAATCACTCCCTTTCTCAGGTTGAGGAATTAATTCTATCCTCACTGACCTCTTAACTAAAATGAACACAAACCAACACAAATGAATGAACACAAACATTAAAAACACGGCATTCCAACAAACCAACCACAGGGCCGCAGCACATGGCATACACTGCTTGCTTATTTGCCACATTCATGACAGAAAATGCTGCTCCGCTGCTGAATTGACAGTCACTTCTGGAACCTCTTCCTCCACTCGCTTGAATCGTCTCTTAGTGTCACGCCGCACCGCCGAGCTAACTGGCTTGTAACTCTACTTGCTATTAAAACACAAGGACGGGAGAAACAGCGTGTGGAAAAGTGTGAAGAGTTGTTTTAATCACATTAGCGACATTAGGATTCAAGCTGTTACAAGCTGTTATGTTGGTTTGCTGAGGGATGAGTGCACCCTGGTGGTCCCTCATAGACTGTTCATCTCAGTGCAGCTCATTGCCTGAGCGTTTTTTTAAAATTGTATTGTGCTGCCATCCTGTGTTTAAACCATACATGAGCATAATTTACTCTGCACTAGCAAAGTCTTGTTATATGTTTTGAATATTGTCAAATATAGCAGCGTAACATGTAATATGTATACGTATCTATCTGGAGAAACCGCACGGGGCTGCCATCGTTTGGCTGTTACTACTACACATAACCTCAAAGTGTGTTCATCACTGACATGATCATTCTGCTAGACATTGACAAACAGCACGGAGACGGACTTGATCCCTGAAAAGGGTTGCTGGTCTATTACCATCCACCAACAAGCAGCGGTCTGTCTGACTGCACTGACAGGTCATTTGGCTGCAAAGTCTGACCTTTGTCAGTGTGCATCTGGCCTCCAGGCATCAAATATGATAACATTTCAAACACAAAGGTTAATAGGAGGGCGGCTCAGGCAAATTTAGAGAAGGTCAAAGATCTTTCCCCCCCTCACACACGCACACAATATCACAAAAAACTAAACATCTCATTAGAAACATACGTCTGTATGGCTGAATCAATAAAAGATTTGAAGAGCACTGAAATATAATTAGCTGTCACATAGTCTTGATTATTAGGTTTGGGGTGTAGCATTCAGCACACTTCATGTCAAGTGAAAGTGTAACAAGGCTGCATGTTATTATGTATTTTGTTTAAATGTGTCAAGTTTAAATGCACAATGGCCCTTGCTTAGTGAAGCAGCTCCCGACTTTAGCCAGCAGGTGGTGTCGCAGCCTCCTTAAAGAGCACTCAGAAGTATTAATGTCCTGGTTGTAATCCAGTAAAACCCAAAGTCATCCAGTAATATGACAGCACACATTACCAGAACCCGAACGTGTGCCTGCCTTGCTTGGCTCATTGTGTCATTTACTTTTAAAGGGTTGAGGTCATGTTGACTCATCACTGCTATGCTATTCTGAGGTGAATGTCCTCAGCGGCTGCATCAGCAGGCTGTAACTGTGCCTCTGGGAAGATTAAGGGGGAAAGACCAGCAGGATTCATGATGTCAGCAAAGGGCCATGAGCTCTACACATCATAGCTTTATTTGAGCCTGATGGAATCAAAAGCCGCTTGATCAGCTGCAAAAAAAAGGATGTGACAAATACACCATGCATAGAGATATGTCAATAACAGCTGTGATGCAGACCATAACCGGCTGAAGAATTATCAAATTCCTTATTTTGTACAGTTTACTATCATAGGGCAGTAAGAAAACCAGAAAAAAAATTACATTTTAAATGTTACTTTAAAAAATTTAATTAAGCATAAATTGATAATCAAAATAGTTGAGACATTTTCTGTTGATCAACTAATCGATTAATACTTCTGCTCTTACTGTGTGGTCATGAATTATCTGGTGCTTGTCATTGATTTTTATAGTAATCTTATTGTATCATTGTGTTTTGTATATATTTTCATGTTGAGTTTTTACGTAAAGGGGCTGTTCTAAGGACGTTGCAAACTAACTTGGGCTATAAATACTGTGGTATGTGGCATTGGCCATGCTATAATATATACTGTATATACAGTATATACTGTGTATATATAACACTGTGCTTTGACTTAGTGCAAGAATGTCTATAAACTATCATACTCACTTTAGTTCTATAAATACTCAGACCTTTGACACAATTCAGCATATAATGACTATTATAGACGTATCACATTATGTATAAATTCCCATATACTATTATGATTAGTCACATTGAGTTCTATGGTAATTTGATCCCATTATTGTTTTGCATGTATTTTCATGTTGAGTTTTGCGAATTTGTACAAAGGCCGTTCTATGGATGTTTCAAACTAGCTTGGGCTATAAATGCTGTGGTATGTGGCATTGGTCCATGCTTTATCTATGTCTATATTTAATTTCCCCTCTTGCCCTGCGGGTGGGCTATTTCTCCTTTAAGCTCGGGTCCTCTACAAGGCCTGGGAGCTTGAGGGTCCTGCCCAATATATTTGATCATATCATTGTTTGTGATTTGTATGTATTTCATGTTGAGTTTTGCATATTTGTATAAAGGCCCTTATAAGGATGTTGCAAACTAGCTTGGGCTATAAATGTGACACTGGTCCATGCCATATACTGGTCACTATAAAAACACACATTAAAATGTAGTATGAATATATATGCATATATATCAAATGTATTACCTGAATAATTTATCATAATCAATCTCTGATGAGCTTAACAGCACAGCTGTTTGGTTGGTGTCCCCTAGTCTTTCCCCTTTAAAACATTAATATTGACAAGGGAGGGAGGCTGACCAAGCTCTCAGTGACTCTCTCTCTACCGTCTCTCTCTACCCCTGCCTCCCTCTTATACCCACACGCTGGATGCAGGCAGGCGAGCACACACCGGCAGATTCACTCAGCTTCCGCATCGCTCTGCCTTCTCTATCCCTCCCCACGCTCGCTCGCTCTCTCTGCTGGATTTTAGCCCACTGCTGTGTGGAACACCGGTAAGAATGAATTGTCTCTCCTTCGTCAGTGTGCTCTTAATGTATCTGTGTGCGTCTTTCTGGTTCTGATTAACTGGAGCCAAACAAAGGATTGGGGTGTGGCTGGATGAGCTGAAGCTGGCTGCTGATGTCAGCTGTGAAATGAGGAGAAAGAGGAATTCTGCGGATGACGACGATGGTGGTAACGATAAGGGAACAAAAGAGCAAATGTTTTGAATAATTAGGTTTACAATTTAAAAAGGTGAGATTGTGACTGCTGCTGTTAATATCAAGACTTGTCAGGTCTTGATATAGACACCATTTGTAACTGATGGTAACAGAGAAATTATTCAGTGTGCCTCATCTCAAGAAGCGGAAATATCTAATATTCTGGCCGTGTGCCCAGCAAATCTATTTCTATGTCACACAGATTGTATTAGGCCTCATTCAAATTCAGACTAGTGAGAATAATATTACAGTAACTTCACAAATGACTGGCTGCAGGCTGGTGGGCTTGTCACATTTCCACAGCAGCTCTGTGACAGAGCGGTGGCTCAAACAGGCGTGACTGAGGCCCGACTGTGCAAGACGGATTAGTCAGACCTGAGGCTAGGTCAGGAATATGACTGCAGTGGAGCCTATGAAGCATTGCCTATATCCACGAGGCTGCAGGCAGGCTGCAGAGAGAGAGAGAGAGAGAGAGAGAGAGAGAGAGAGAGAGAGAGAGAGGATGCCGAGGAAGAGAACAAAGACCTCAGCCTCGGAGGGAAAAGCAGAGACAAAGGAAAGGACAGTCAGCTGGGTAAAAATAGGCACATGTTAGCTACATAGGCATTTTGAAGAGGAGAATATCAAGACAGAGCATGTGTGGGAGGCAGCCATCACTCACAGGTATGCATGTGGACGTGTCTGAGCCTCCCATGTCACTCCCTTTACGTGCAGTCGGTTACATTTTGAATCGCAGACAAAGCCGTTAAGATTTCTGCCAGCTCTCATGGTGACTTGTCAAACAGTACTCTTATACTTTAGTATATACATTATGTGATATAAAATCTATTGTGTTGGGCTGCATTACCAATATGGCGGCTGGCAGGAAAGGTCAAACCTGTGTGCTCAGGTGTGGTGTGTTTGCTGTCTTTCGCAGCCAAAATGTCTGACAAGCCTGACATGACTGAGATTGCCCGTTTCGACAAGACAAAGCTGAAGAAGACGGAGACGAAAGAAAAAAACCCCCTGCCTACCAAAGAGAGTGAGTGTCCCTTGTATCGCCTAGGCGTGTGTTCCAGCAACACTTTCCCTGTCAGTAGCTGCTCGTCGCTTCCAGCGCTGTCAAAGGGCTACATGCTCAGCGAGCAGGGAAGCTGCAACATCACTGATATACAGCAAATGAAACTGAACGCACGCCTGCTGACCTAAACTACCTCCTCCTTTTCTTTTCCAGCCATTGAACAGGAGAGGAAAGGCGACGCCACACCTTGACTCCTAGGCACACGAAGAAAAGACGCTGAGATGCCACAGCAAAAAGCACTTTCTTTTGATTACCACAGTATTTCAATCTCTTACTTTGTCTTCGGAAAAAGGGTGCTCTTGAGCTCCCCTGGGGTGCCGTAAGGGTATACGGCATCCTCACATGGGGGCTCTCCTACCACTCGGGTGAAAAAACTTCAGCCTGGGTGCCTGCCTTGCACTGTTAGCCCATAGCTAACTTGTCTCCAATATTGCCAAACTGGGGAATGGTGTAGTGATGTAGCACAGAGAGAAAGGCAGGCATCCAGGCTAGGGGGAGGTGTGGGGGGGAGTCTACAGACATGGGAGCAGTCATAGTCTAATCATGTGGGGTGTTTTCTTAATAAACTTTTTACTTTTCTTTATGAAATAAATTTTAAGACGTGGAACGAGTCCTGTGCATATTTCTGTCTCCTTTATGTCTATGTGCACATTTCA
Source organism: Gadopsis marmoratus (assembly GCA_036023855.1). Lineage (NCBI taxonomy): Eukaryota > Metazoa > Chordata > Actinopteri > Centrarchiformes > Percichthyidae > Gadopsis > Gadopsis marmoratus. The sequence goes on from JAVQJF010115113.1 coordinate 29,340, forward strand.
GACTCTCATACACATGCTCATGAGGCATGGATGGTTGCCATGCACGGCCATGGAATAAATACACAATAAAAATGATTTCTATGACTGTTTGCAATTGGCCTGTACAGTATATACGTTGTTGCAGCACACAATTACATTATTAACGCCTCACAAATCAGTGAATATGAAAGCCATGGTCTTGATGGCTTCACCACATTTTTTATATTTAGACAAAATTTAATGCACAAAAAGGGGCCATATTTGAGTGTACTTTACTAAAGAATAATTTAAGAATAAGGGTTGTTAGCAATCATTTTCCTACCTTAATAATAATAATAATAATAATAATAATGTACTGCAAGTGGCTAATATTAAACACATGATCATATGCATACATACAGAAAACTAACCTGTAAAATGGATGAATTACTCAAACTCAACTCCTTATCATGAGAAGCCGTTTCATCTTCTCTTTGCCTCAACAAGGCAGCTAGCCTGCTAACGTTTCGAACGAGCTTGGCTTTTTTATATTTACTTGACAGGAGCTTAAATCAGACATGGACAGAAAGTTAACTGGCAACAATTCTGATAATCATTTTTATGTCATTCTTAAGCAGAAAAAAAACGAAAATCTTTAGGTTTCAGACTTTTGGTTGGGCCATACAAAACATTTGAAGACCTTGTGATGGATATTTTTCACTATTTTCTGACATTTTATCGACCAAAAGATTGTCAAACTCCTAATGTAGTAAATAATTGGCAGATTAATGGACAGTGAAACCAATAAGCCCTACTTGCCATCGTTTAGCGAATATTAACAGCAACATCACTTTAGTGGTTTCAAGGCTGCAGGAGACAGATGAAGTAGGATACAGAGAGCTGTGGCTAACAGGAGCTAGCTGGCTATGAGGGTGCTGCAGGCCGGAGGACTGTGATTGGCTGAAAGGCGGGGGGGGGGGGGCGGGGATTGGTGACAACAATGCTGTCATGAAACGTGACAAAATATTACACAAAAGAAACACTGTAAAAACACCACCACGAAATGAAGATAGACGCCTGAAAAGGGCGGCAGTTTAAATTAAAATCGCAACCATTGAATACAACTAAGAAAAACTGAAATAAAAATCTTGATTTGAGTTTTCATTTATTAAATGCGGTCACACTTATTGGATTTCTGTTACCGAACCGCTTCTGCATTAATGACTAGACAACATCCTGGTGTAGTCTGTCGTGTACTTGCTACAGATTATTTTGGATTCTGCCGCAGCGGCCTACAACGACCATCATCACCTGGCTGGCGTCGCCGGTCCTGCCACCCTCCCCTCGGCCTGTCAACTCCGCCACCTCCACCGCCTTTATTGCTCCATTTCTCTCACCACACATCACCCGTCCACCTCTCCCGGGGAGGCCTAATGTGTCCGAAACGTCTGTCAGAACAATTTCATTAACGCGGATCTTTGCCTCGTGTTATTCTAAGAAGGTCCCGCCGCCGCCGCCGCCTCTGCTGCTGGTCGCTGAATACACATCGTCCCAAAGCGCATGAAAAGATTCAATCCACAATCAAGCAAGGGTCACTTACATCATTATTATTATTATTATTAGTAGTAGTAGTATTATTATGGATTATAATGCCGCGATAACACACGTGTTCATCAAGTTGCAGCTACACCTGACAGGTGACACGTTGTTCCGAGTTGTCCGTTTTAAATTAATAACGACTTTAAAAGAGAGGCCCATTGAACACATTCCTTTAAATAACACGGGATAAACTATGAAGCATCGCATCGCTCTGTATTGTTGAGGGGGGGCTCCAGGTTTCAGTCACACTGCAGAATGAACGTGGGCGATATCGAATTAGCAGGGATTATCGTCACCTCCACCTCCCCGTTACTGTGCGGAGGACTTCGGCCCATTGTCCGCCGCGCTGAGTGGATTGCTGTTTACGGGATTTTGAGTGGCTTAAAATAATTTGACAAGTGTCGGCGATTTCATTTTAAGACCGCGATGTTAATCAATAACGTGGCTCTCTCTCTCTCTGGCATCAGATCAGAGCAGCAGGAAGTGACAGAAACTGATGGCTGCTGATGATCGCGGTGATGATGGAGGCCGACTCGAGGGGGATAATCGGCAGAATTAAATGGAACTAAGTGCCGGATAATCCCAGATTTCTATAATGAGTGGTGTGGATTTAATCCATTTCTAGGTTCGGTCATAACCAAAAAGCACCCACACACAGAGAACTCTGTTCCAGCTCTTAGACGTTTCTGCTCCTGCAAACTCCAGACTGTTTTCACACCAAGTCGTTTCCCAGGGAAACATCTATTATCCTATGACCACGACTATGTGTGAGGAAGTATTTACATGACTATATACCATCAGCTCCTGAAAGGCTTTATGGCTTTGTGGTCACTGCCCCCCCCCGGGCCACCGGTGCCATTTCCCCAAATGTTTCCAACTACGCACATGAATAAATGGATGCCGTGTAATAACTGGTGAACACTATTTCATGGCTGCAGGTTGTAACACCCCCCCACACGGCTGGATGTGCTGCCGTTCGTGGGGGAAAGTGTGTGCAAGGCCTGAGGAGGGACAGGTGAATTAATGAAGTGTTTAAGTGTCTGCGTGGCGCCTTTGAAGTGCACTGATGGCTCCTATTTGTCTGCAGGACGCGGCGATCAACGTCGCCGTGACGTGTTTTCGCGGCGAGACGTTACCTGCGGGACAAATCTATCAATCAAAGGGCTCAAGACCATATAAATATCATCAGCACTGCGTCGGGCTCCAGCGTCAGTGCCCCCCCCCCCCACCCCCTTGGCACCCGCATCTGGGACGCAGACGCTCAGGCCTCCGTTCGGAATACAGCTGCCATGGGACCTTCGGATCTCCACCCGGCCGTGGTTCTGCTCTCCATCTGCTGCCGTGTTCAGATTGCATCCGCCTGGTGCGTTTGTCTGCTTTTAGCGCAGTTCTTTTTAACATTCTGCAGCTGTGCGCTTCCCGGTGTCGCAGTGACCTCGGATTAACTTTATTTGTCTTTCTTTCCTTTCGGCAGGACGGTGAATAACTTCCTCATGACTGGACCGAAGGTAAATACATTTTGCACGACTGAACACCTTCTCTCATTGGCCCAGTGATGTAATAACGTTGCTCCCCCCTTTTTATTTTTTATTTCCTCCCAAGGCGTTCGTGACCTACGCCGGCAGCGTGCACGCGGGCGCGCAGAGTGGAATACAGGAGTGCAAACAGCAGTTCGCGTGGGACAGGTGGAGCTGCCCGGAGAACACGCTCCACCTGTCCGCCCACAGCGGCCTCCGCAGCGGTAAGAGACGCGCATCCACGTGTTCGGCCTCATGCCAGTTGCAGCTGCGGTCGACGCTTCTGAGTCAGCCCCTCGTGCGCAGAGAGAGGGGGCGCTGCGGCGTCGGAAGCGGCACAAACGGCGAACTGAAGTTCCTGCGCTGGGAACCACGTTGGCGAATAAACGACACTGTGCTTTGCTTTCTTTGTCACTTCTTGTAGCCACGAGGGAGACGTCTTTCGTCCACGCCATCAGCGCGGCCGGAGTGATGTACACGCTCACCAAGAACTGCAGCATGGGGGACTTCGAAAACTGCGGCTGCGACGACTCCAGGGTTGGACAGACAGGTTGCATTTCTATTCCGTTTCCAACGACACTGACCTGGCGCGCTGTGCTGAGGAGCCAGTAACAACGTGGCAGTTTTTTTTTTAACCCCCCCAGGTGGCAGAGGGTGGATCTGGGGAGGCTGCAGTGATAACGTCGCGTTCGGAGAGGAGATGTCCAAACAGTTTGTGGACGCACTCGAAGGTGGCCACGACTCACGCGCAGCGGTCAACCTACATAACAACGAGGCCGGAAGGCTGGTGGGTGACGCTGTTACTATTAATGGAGTCTCTCAAGACTTTTGCTCTCAGATTCAGACTGTTTTATTGGGGGGGTAGAGATGTTCCTCTTTTGCCAGTGGCACTTGCAAATGTGAATGAGATCCAAGGAGAAAGCTGCGCAGGTCTGACAGCCGAGTTCACTTCCTCTCTCTCTCTCTCTCTCTGTCGCAGGCGATCAAAGCCACCAGGAGGAGAGCCTGCAAGTGCCACGGGGTGTCTGGCAGCTGCAGCATCCAAACCTGCTGGATGCAGCTGGCCGACTTCCGGGTGGTGGGCAACTACCTGAAGGCGAAGCACGAACACGCGAGGAAGCTGGAGCTGGACAAGAAGCCGGCGAGGGGCGGCAACAGCGCAGACAGCCGGGGGGCCATCGCGCACGCTTTCCGGAGCATCGCTGCCGCAGAGCTGGTTTACCTGGAGGATTCGCCGGATTACTGCGTCAAGAACCACAGCCTGGGCTTTCCGGGCACAGAGGGGCGGGAGTGTCTGAAGGGGGGCGAGAGCGCGTCCCAGCGGGGGAGGAGGAGCTGCCGCAGGCTGTGCTACGAGTGCGGCCTCAGGGTGGTGGAGAAGCGCGTCGAGGTCGTCAGCAGCTGCAACTGCAAGTTCCACTGGTGCTGCACCGTCGAGTGCGAGAGATGCACGCAGGTCGTTGCAAAGTATTACTGTGCACGCAAGGACGGCGGGAGAAACCCGCACAGGCAGGCGAAGCGCGGGCACCGTGCGCGCCGGCGCTGACTCCCGTCCGACGCGTGCACAGACTCGACCGAGTCACGTTGCGTTACGTTCCCCATCCTGCACCACAAGAACGCTGTTTCCACGCTGAACCATCACCTCAAGCCTTCGACCGCACTTTCTCTTACTGATTTGTATATGGATCAAATTGCGTTGATTTTCTGCTCACGTGCTCATCGTTGATGTTGCTCTTTGGGAGGCAGGTGGTCGGATTTGTCTTCTGTGAAGTCTGAAAATGTTCCAATATGTTATATGTATTTTTCTTTGAAAATGGTACCTAATAAATATATATATTTTTTTTACAATACGCACGACTCCCATCTGATTTGTCGGTGGTTTGTATATTGGTGCCCTTCACCCTTTGAAGTGCGCATATAGGCGTTTCCTGAGCCCGTCGCCCAATCAGCTGTCGGGCCCCGGGGACAAAGAACAAGGGCTCCATTTGTTCTTCATTCAAATAAAAGAGAAAGTGGCAGGACACCGGGTCCAAACAACCACATCACTTAACTTTGAGGGCATGAAAATGGTACATTCATTATTATGGCTCCTGCCTCTTTTGTACAAAACGTGTCCGGGACATGCTTGGTAAGAGCCCATCTACTACTTTAGCCTTTTCTTTGCCTCGTTCTTTTTCTACGTGCAGACTGCAGCTGCACTGACCTCATTCTGTGCCCTTCATGCTTTTTCCCTCAGGGTGGCAGGTAACCTCCTCATGACGGGACCCAAGGTAAATAGAAAAACACTCGATTGCTGGGTTCAGACTCGAGGACGTACGTTTTCTAAATGTGAATCCGGCCCCAACGCAATGCCGTCTGCCTCTCCTGCAGGCCTCCCTCACCTACGCAGGCAGCGTGCAGGTGGGCGCGCAGAGCGGGATGGAGGAGTGCAAGCACCAGTTTGCGTGGGACAGATGGAACTGTCCCGACAGCGCCACGCAGCTCAGAGGACTAAGACGAGGTAGGCCCGAGGCTTTAAATGCAATCCCTTCACTGAGCTATGTGCGCACGGCCCGAAGTGGCGCAAGAGCGAATTAAGAATAGTGATGTTTCCATGCAATGACAGAGAGGGCGCCGACAACTGAAACGCTCAAAGTTGGCCCGCGAGTAAATATAGAAGGCCTCTTTATCGGTTACGCGACGTTATATCCAGAAGCCCCACTTTAAAAAAACAAAAACAAACAAAGTTTCAATTCTAAAACAGCGCAGTTGCAGCTAAATGCAGCATCGCAGCTCTTTAACAGGCGCAACGCGTCCTCTCGCCCGACAGCCACCAGAGAGACGTCCTTCGTCCACGCCATCAGTGCAGCGGGGGTCATGTACACTCTGACCAGGAACTGCAGCCTGGGAGACCTGGACAACTGCGGCTGTGACGCCTCCAGGAACGGAAAGATCGGTGAGGTCCAGAACGTCGCACCATTTGATCGGTTGACGCCGTGTCCTTTTATTTTGGAGTGGTTACAGCTGGCGGGGTGATTTTTAAGTGGCACTTTTTTGTTGTTGTTGTATTTTGGCAGGCGGCCGCGGCTGGTTGTGGGGTGGCTGCAGCGACAACGTGGATTTTGGGGAGCGGATTTCCAAGCAGTACGTGGACGCGCAGGAGGCCGGCCAGGACTCCAGGGCCGCGGTCAACCTGCACAACAACGCGGCCGGGCGGCTGGTGAGTTCTGACCCCGCCACAAGCATTTTCTGCGGCACCAGCGCAGCGCTGCGCCGCTGGCAGTCCTGAACGTCCCCTGGTTTCCCCCCCAACAGGCTGTGAAGGCAACGATGAAGCGCATCTGCAGGTGCCACGGCATGTCCGAGAGCTGCAGCGTGCAGACCTGCTGGACGCAGCTGTCGGACTTCAGAGAAATCGGCAACTACCTGAAGGCCAAGCACGGCCAGGCCCAGAAGCTGGACACCGACAAGAGGCACGCGCGGGCGGGCAACAGCGCCGACAACCGGGGAGCCATGGCGGACGCGGCCGGCAGCGTCGCCCAGACGGAGCTCATCTACCTGGAGGACTCCCCGGACTACTGCAGGAAGAACAGCACCCTGGGGCTGCACGGCACCGAGGGCCGGGAGTGCGCGCAGCACGGGGAGGGCGTCACCCAGTGGGAGAGACGCAGCTGCCGCAGGCTGTGCTACGAGTGCGGCCTCGGGGTGGAGGAGAGGCGCACGGAGGTGGTGAGCAGCTGCAACTGCAAGTTCCACTGGTGCTGCACGGTGAACTGCGAGGACTGCGCTCAGGTCGTTGTCAAACACGTGTGCGCCAGGAGGGAAGGCGCCGACGGCTTCAGGCGGAGATACCGGGGACCCAAGTGAACGTTTTGAGATGTATGGATTACTGTGGGGCCAACAATAAGATGTTTAAATGTCTGTTTGCACTTTTCGTGTCTCCTTGGAATGGAATGTCTATTTATGAATATTGTGTCTTAATTCAAATAAAGCCGTAATCTGAACGTCACGTTTCATATTTCAGTCAACAACTAGAAAACCGTTATTATTGTGACCATTTCAGCCCAATACAACCCAGGGGCACACAAGTGTCTATTAGAATAAGAATGGACTGAATACACTCTACAGAGGATTACATGGATAACATGGTGCAGTTCCCACCTAACCAAAGGTGTTGATCCACTTCCACTTTGATGTCAACATGTATTGATTCCATTCAAAGAGCAGCGAGGCTTTGAAAGACAAATTAGGGAAGTATTTCCCACTGCTAGAAGTTTGGGATTTGGCCTGATAATCCAACACCACTAGTTTTTTGTCGTGTCCTGCAGGCGATGCAAATGTGACCTATCACAATACATCAAAGGAGAAACGCGTTGTGACAAACAGTTTGACCAAACTGCACCAAAGCGGGTCAGATGTTACTTTGCAAATCCAGTGAGGAGACAGTTATAAATAAGCGTGACCCACATCCCCCCGAATGCAAGTTAATTTCTAATCTTATAATTTGCAAGTAATTAGGTCTAAGAGGAGCCTCGTCTCCTCCCACAGGCCTATCCGTGTCTTAAGAGCCATTCATTTGCCTCCTCCCTCCCTCATGCCCCCTGCATCTCCAAAAATCTGCCTCTCAGCTGGACGTGTCATAAATCTGCCACTGCCTCAGCTAAATGAGTGATGGCATGGATATCACCGTCATGAGGGGGTCCATGTCTCGGGGTGAGGGGGTGGGAGTCCAACTGAAAGGGGGACTGTTCCACTACCTTCACAGAGGAGTTACTACAGGAGCAGTAAATACCAACATAAGTGAGAGATGACAGCATGGATTGTCATTACATTATTATAGATAACTTTAGGTCCATAAGAACCCGGCAACATTGCAGCCACTTAGTCCATCTGAGGCAACACTGACATACTGCTGAAAGAAAAGCACCCAAACTGCATCAGACCCACACACACACACGGCGCATGGGTAGACGTGCACGTTTAAAGATTAAATTAGTTTCTTGTAATAAAAAGGAATATTTTGCAGAGAGGACAGAAACTACCACTACACACCAAGTAACGCTGCTCTCACAGGCCAAAACGCTCCCTCCCGTCCTTCCCATTTGCCTGTTTGCTTCTGAGGATGTCCTGTATTTCCCACACTGTCCTGCTGTGCGTTAATGAAGGGTTCGCCCCACTGGAAGCCCTCACCGATCCGCCCCTTATTGACTGCATTGTTGCTTCCATATTGGTCCCATATGATGCTGGTGTGTGTGTGTGAAGTTATTTACCCTGCAACAGTTTTGTGAAATCAGAATTTTGCATTTTGGACATTGTCTCACACTGATTTATAGCTAACATTGCTAACATCTCCTGCTTTATAATTATACTGTCTTTCATGCCTCCTCCACAGTGGCAGTGTTGTAGCTTTCATGGGGGGGGGGGGGGGGTGCGTGGGCTATGTATCCTAATCAGGACAGTGGAGGAAAACAGGGGTGGGGGGGTGAGATCTCCCACAAGGACCCCCCAGGAGGACTCATGTATTCACCCAGACATGCCTGGGGGCGAGGGGGGGATCTGAGCGTGATTGATCATCCCTCCTCTCCGCTGCCCTCCTCTCTCACCTGGGTGTGAGATACCGAAAGGCCGGAACACACGACAGGCTGCGGCTGGGACGCAAGGTCTGACACGGCCGTCGAAAAAGCCGTGTTGTGAAATCAAATAAAAAGCATGACTGAAATTACAACAGGACTGCATAAGTGTCTCCAAGCAGCAAGCATTGATCTATGCATGTAAATAACACCAAATTAAAGCCTACATCCACATCAGGCTTGAGCCACAGTCAACCATATTTAAATGTGAATCTAAATTTTACATTACGATTCCTCTGCTCAGGCAAAAATCAGACACAAAAGTTAGAGCAAACTGACTTGACCACTGCCGTATGTAGCGACATGTCTGTGCCATGGTTGTGTGTGTGAAGATGTGTGACGGGAAACAACCAGCTTCTATGTTTAGATGTACTCTGTGGTGCGTGCACATGCTAACATTATATTTCTCAAGTCCTTTATGAGCACTGACACATTCTACTTTTACATAGGCCAGGCAAGTAAAAAGACGACACACCACAAGTATGCTTATTTAAAGGGCAGAGAGGTCAGTCTAAACTTACATCTTATAAAGTAGGTTGAGGACGTCAAGACCAACAGTTTTGTGTGAGCACGGAAAAACAAAAAGGCCCCGCTGTCACCAAACCCTCCATTTTTTTCGGTGGATGCGATATTTACAAGAAGCAAGCATGAGTCTAAACAATGTTCCTCCTAAAGTGGAGGTGATGGGATGGAATCCCCAAAGTCTAGCAGAGTACATGAAGAGGGTGAGTATCAAACGAGTGAAATGTTTATTTTTATATCTTCTGTAAGTCAGGTGCAGTATTAAACTATCTGTATATATTTCTAACAGTCACAATGCTTCTGCTAATGTACATGGTTTTATTTCACACTTGCTAATACAGCCCCTTTGAATTAAGCAAGTTCCTTTTTATCTTTAAAGTTATTTCAAAACCTAGCGTGTTAAAAATATTTATCGTAATAAGGGACTGTATATGTATGAAGCTAATTAAACAATATCATACATATTGCATGAGTAACGATAGCATAGTTATTGCATTCAATACTTGTTGCCCTGGTGGTATTCTTGGCCACAATGTGATGCAGTACATTTCATAACACTAAACCTAAAAGTGGAACTCGAAGGCTGAGCTACTCCGTAATTTTCAGACAATTAAATAACTCCGTACAGTGAACTTTAACTTTCTTACTCTATAAGTGCGTGATGTCCCTTTCCTCAGCTTAAGTGGTCAGGTTGTGACACAGTGGTGCTGAAGGGCAGCATAACTGGAGCCCAGTTCCTGGTAAGTATGCCTAAACCTCTGTAGGCGTTTATTCTAAAATACTCGGAGCAATTTGTGTTTTCTATTTGTCATTTGTCGTGTTCAAATCTATATCCTGCAGCAAATGACTGAGTGTGAGCTTCTAGGCTTCCCCAGCCTTTATATCGCGTGAGTCTGACTGAAAATACATTTATTTCACTGACACTGAACAGTTTTCCAACCAGAAATATTGATAAGCTGTCCATCAGCCAAGGTCCGTTAAGGCATAAAGGTTCATCATGGCCGTGTACGTAATCTGCATTTGTCTGTAGCAGCTAGTGGTAGTCTGGGCCACAATTAAACGTAGCGGTGCAGAGTAGTACTGTAATACTGAATATACTTGTAACATTTTGCTTATGTTTTGGTCTTTTCACTTTACAGGATAATTACAAAGATCCAACATGAAATCAACAAGGGGGAGCAGAAGAGGGCCTCTGGTCATAAGTAAGAAAACACATTTTATTTTACAGCTTCTACTGAATGTGTGACTGAACAAAAAGTGCATAACTTTCATATTTATTGTTTGTGCAGATTCAAGGCACAGAAGCATCCAAAACAAGGTAAAGAACGCTTTGGGTTCAACTATGCCGCAGATATCACATAGCTATCTTTCCTCAGGCCTGATCCGTTCCTTTTCGCGGTTCATTTTCCTACAGAGTTTGTACAGGACCCAGAACTATGGGACTCGGATGAGTTTGTAAGTAGAAAGCTACAACGAAAATTAAATGATCAAAAATAGGTGACAATGCTACTTAGCATGTAGCACACAAGAGTTCACAAAGCTGCAATTCTGTGATCCGAGTTGCACTGATGCTTACTGCTTATGTCACATGCCGGGGCTGTGGTCAGGACAATGACACTGATCAGGACTATGAGGGTCTACGAAGAGCTGAGCAACAAGACACTGACGAGAGCAGTGAAGGAGAGTACGAGGTGAAGTCGCACCAATGGCCGAGGGTGTCTAAACGTCAGGACGGTCCCTACAGAGGTAACAGAAAGCAACCCTGACGACTGCATAGAAAGAAAGAAATGTGTGAAAATACTTCAGTGCATCTATCTGCTGCTTTTCATTTAATATTCACATTCACATGCAAGGAGATCCTGTTCATGCTCCGTCCCCTCCTGAAAGGCCCTCAAAACCGCCACTTCCTCATCCGCCAAGAATGAACCACAGCCTTCAGAGAGCTTTCAGAGCACCAGGTGACTGCGCATTTAATGACTCCACAACCGCCTGACTTATTGATGATGTTGATGTTCTAAGCTATGGAGGACAGAAACTGCCAAAATCAAAAACAAATGTCTCAATAAATAAATGTGCTGTTAAATGCACCAAAATATACATAATATACAGCAGCCAGGCAACCTGATCTGCACGTTGACAGGAAAAAGAAGCCTGAACAATCTGAGACCTGACAAAATCAAGTATGCGCTGCTTATTATGTGTTTGTAACTGCTGAGCAACAACATGTTGTAACCTTGTCACGATATTACATTTTCTTTTTCACACTACCCATCATGTCCACAAGAGGGTAGCGCCGTCAAGGCTCCAGGCTCATCCACCAGCAACATCCCTCAACCAAGAATCCCCAGACCTCCTACAGATGTGTCCAACAGGTAGGCCAACCTGAGCAATTTATGAGTCTAGCAAGTCCTTCACTCTGTGCAGTTATTAAAGTTTATGTCACCACTTATTTCATGTCACCACTCCCAGAGCAGGTAAACCCACTCCAGCTCCTCGGGTGCAAACACAACCTGCTATGGTTAACAATCTGGTACCCAGGCCAAGAAAGGTGAGAGCCAGCAGTGGAATCACAATCAAGTCATGACTTCCACACATGCTGCTCTAGTTGGAAAACACACATGATATTAAACAGGTGCTACGTACTTGCACTTGGTTTAGCTGTAAACTGAATGTGACTGTACTGTGATGAAACATATCAATGCTGGTGTGAATATTGACATTTCTTAACAAATTTATAAAAATTGACATTTGATGGGTTGAAAATGGCACAACACGCCAGCCACAGTTTAAAATCAGTCCTTAAGCTGCGAGGCCATTGCCGAGAGTCAACCGGTTGGGACCTATGTCATGAAAATTACATTAAAAAAAAAGACACGATCCGTGTCAGTCTCCCATGTCCTGACCCACACACTACATATCCTACTGCTGTTCCCTCACTCTCTGCATTTTTAAAATATGTTGGGAGAGGGTTCTAGCACAATTTGAGTGTAGTTATACTTTAAGTGTGAGCTTGGAGTACTTTCAGTACAGAAACAGCAGATGGCACTGTTGTTAAAATAACACAATATAGCAAGAACCCATTTGTCTGCTGTGAAAACTCAAGAGAATTGTATTCACTAGGTTGGGTAATGTTAGATTTATTTTACAAGAACATTAAAACATTTCTGTCATTGCTGAAGAGAAATGAGATAAGAGTGCAATAAGATCATTTAGTCCTTACTCTGACTATTATGGTGCATTCAGGATTTGGATCCTAGCTGGTATGGAGGAAAGGTGACCAGACATCAAGCTGAAGTTGCTCTCAAAGAGGTGGACAAGGTCAGGTGCTGCCTCTCAGTCTCACCCCCCTCTTTCAGGGGCAGATACAACATGATATTGCAAATAAAATTGTGTGCATCATGTTAACTGACTAGAGTGCATATGTCCATATTTGTGTCTGTAGGATGGAGCGTTTGTGGTGAGGGATAGCTCACAAAGCTCAATTGAGCACCCATACACCCTGATGGTGCTGAAACAAGGCAAGGTTTACAACATTAAGATCCGTAACCAAGGCAACTCCTACTCCCTCGGCACTGGCCTCAGCAACAAGGTAAACTGAAAATGATACCATTGTCTACACTGTTAAATACAAGAGGAAAAAGTCGGCCTGCGCCAACTCAAAGTAAAGTCTAAAGCCGACATCTTGTGGCATGCCTCCGGGAGTGTGCGATGCCGGCTTGTGCTGCGTTGCGTCATTAGGTCCCCGTCGTCTTTTTTATGTGCATGCTGTAGAAGTTCCCTGGGGTGAAGGAGATGATTGCCCATCACACACACACCCCGCTTCTGCTCATTGATGCCGCAGACCGGAGCCCCGAAGCGCCGTCCCGGTGTTGTCTGCTGCACCCTGCAGGACTCTGACCAGTACCGGCACCAAGCTTAATGTGGGTGTTTGCATGGGTCTCTGTGATTCTGCATGTTAATTTGTGGCAGGAATGCATGTGGGTTGTTCAGAAGCCTTTTAGGAACAAATGTCACAATTTTCACAATCACAAAAGGTCATTGTTATGCAATTCCCCTTTTGGTAACCTCCCCTGTATTTTTAGACAACAGAATGAGAAAAAAGGAAAGATTCTTACATGGCTGATGGTTTGTGTGTTTTATTAAACAGTTTTCCAGACACACAGCATGTTCTTCACGCGTCGGTTTCAGGCCAAGCTGGGGGCTATTGCTTCAGTGCCTCTTGGACTTTACAGAAACACCAGCTTGTCAGGGTGGCCAACAGCAATGATCAGATCACATTGCCTCAGCTGGGTTCGCACTGCAGGCAGAAAACAAATACCTGGTTGCTGTCTCAGGTCAACACAGTTCCAAGACGTACAAAGTCACATTTCAGAATATATACACAAGGTTCCACACCAAGGATGATAGTGCTCAACATGAAATGACCCGAATGATAAAACCTAATACTATATAATCCTTTCTATTTTGTCCTGTTATTATGAAGCCATACTGGTACCCACTGTGACACAAAGGTATATTACTCTAACAGAAAACTGCCATAAAACTGTAAATTATGTTTATGATCACTGAGAAATTGCTTTATTTTTTGGATATATCCAAGAGTCAATTTATATATTCTACACATTTATTATGAGCAGGCTTTTCATGTGTTGTGCATATGTGTTGTGCGTGACACATGAGATTGAGGTTTGAGTGTGGTGTTGATGGCACAATGAAAACACAGGAGCTGCACACAGCTGGAACAATAACAACAATTTTAGGGACACAAGTGAGATAGCACAAACAAAAAAAATCCTAAATGACAGCATTAAATCTCTGGGAAAATTATTATTTTTGTTTTTAGTAAGTATTCAAATGTGAGACTGGCAACAGCTCTAACAGTTCAGCAGACATCTGTTCAAGCATGTCTTCAAACATTTCTTGTCGGTACAAAATGGTAAAGTTGGTTCATTTCTTGTATACTACGTGCTAAAACGATATACTATTCCAAAAAAATAAAAATAAAAACAAACAAAAAAAAGGGGCCCCTTATCAAGTATCACAGTATCACACACCGCTGATGTTTGTTTCCAGGCTTTGAGCTATTAAAGTAAGCAGATAGTTGTAATTAAGTACCACAACACAATAAGCAGATTTGACTGCCTCTTTGTCCACAGCCGTCCCCGCTGGTAAGAAAATAAAAAATAAATAAAAGATAGGTTGCAATATCATGCCACACAGGAAATGGCTTGGACAACCACATGTGTGAAATCCTTCAGTTACTCCTATCTACCCATCAGCAGTGTCATACAGCATCATGTAACTCTGCACCCGTGACATCCACAAGCAAGGCTAAGTTGCGCAGCAGTTGGTGCACAATAATCCACTTTTGGCTATCACATTTCAGATCTACAACAATAGTTACATCACACGCTTTGCATATTTGCAAATCGATCAACAAGGTCGTCTTACTGGCATAATTGATGCTTACTGACATTTTGGGGGTGTACAAGGGTGGCTGGGGATTAAACAGTCATACATACATGCCAGTTGATCCATGCAGTTAGACAACGAGTCCAGCCCTTTCAGTATGCTTTCCAGGTCAACGGAGGCCGTTGTGGTAGCTTGTCCTGAGCCCTTCTCTGTGTTTTCCATCTGAAAAATAATCACATAAAATCAAAAAACACGCTATGTGAGCTATAATTATACACCATACACAAAATCTAACAGGCTTGAAATGCAAGTCTGAAAGTTGGTTAAACGACTAAAAGTTAAACATAGAAAGTACAGTAAAATATAGGTGCCAGACAGTCCATAAAAAAATTAAACACAGAGCACATTCTCATTTAAAAACATTTATTATTCAGTTCAACAGGCTACACACACACACAGCAGAACACTTTAGTACAAAACGAACAATGTGCAGCATGCTAACATCAACTAACAAAGACGTTCAGTACAAAAGCCCCTGTTTTATAGCAAAGAGAGCAGAAGCAAGTCCAGACACCTGCTCCCCCCCAAACAGTGCAGCAGCAATCCCAACATCAACTACAACACACTAACAAACTTTAAGCTCAGTAACACACTGAGAAAAACGCCGATAAGTACGTCCATCCGAGTAAGTGTTCTGGCAGTGGGATCATCAGGGGTCATCTGCCAGTCCTTGGCTCCTGGTCTCGGTCTCCACAGACCGCAGCTTGGCATCTTTGATAGGCTTCTTCCAGTCTCAGCAGCGCGGCCCCCAGCTCGGGACTGGTCCGCAGTGCCGCCATGTCGTACGCCATCCAAGTCAGCTGCACTGCAGAAAGATGGAGGAGGATGTCACTGCAGCTAGTTGTCATCAAACACCACATTAGGCCCGTCTAACAAAACGCAGTGAGATACCTGATATGTTTTCAACGTTCTCTATCATTCTCTCCAAATCCTTGTTCAGCTCCAACACGTCGTCGTTGCTGTTCGGCGGCAGGTCGTCAAGCGACGGCGAACCGGCGGCCATCTAAGTTACAACCCGGTATATGTCTTTAATCAGTTGTCGGTTACTCGCGGAGAGTATAAATACCGAACGCCGTCCCCGCCGTTCACTTGCCACGGCAGCAAAGCTAAACGTTTGTTAGCTTGCGACGCTAACGTTAGCAAGGTCGCCCTGGAAAAGGTAGCACGACAGCTCCTTCGTAATTATTAAGGTTCTGACCGGTTTGTCGAGACGAACAACAGTGTCTATAAATTCCACCGGCAGTTTTAATCAGCAGTTCATGGTGTTAAGCGACATTGTCGACTTGCGAAATGTACCAAACTTACGATGACAAGCGTCTCGTCAGTAATACAACTTGAAGTACAAACTTCTGGCGCTAATTTTAAGAAGGAGACGTGATGACGTCACTTCCTGCCATCTTCGGGAGATTTTTCACGCGAAAAAAAAAATATTATTGGCTTACATGGTTTATGGAAGGAAAACAGGTCAATTTGAATTGGCTAGTATAAAATAATAAACTATTGTGTATTCCAAATTAAACTTTAGGCTACTGTCACTGCAATTCTGTTATTAGCCTATTGTTTCTACTACTACAGTAGGCTAAGTACGTTTATGACTTCTATGATATTTCTACTTGGTTTAAAATACAATGTTACAATATTGTCGTGGTTTTGTTCATAATTATTACTATTTGGCGTATTTAAAACATAAGTGTGGCACAAGCTTTACAGATAATATTTATGTAATGTAATATTAACATTAAATATGACACATGTCCAAAATAATTAAATAAGAAAGCATTGGCCAGGGTTGTCTCATTTGTTACTGTAGTAGAAGGTTGTTCGTCTTCACATTGACTAAGCTGTGCATGATAGCAGGAGCAGCATGCAGGAGAAAGAAATCCAAATAGGCCAAACTGTGTATTTTTCAGTCTGTTTAAATTCACATCATAATAATCAAAAAATTACAGATGAATGAACTCAATTAATGTTGTTAAGAGCTTGAGTGGAAAATTATTTAATTGAGGGTGAACAAAACCCCCGGGAGGAGCTGAACTAGCTGACAGCAGGAGAAGGGGAAAAAAAAAAAAACAGAAAAGCAGGAACAGACTACTCACCTGAGAAAACAACCAATCAAAGGAGACAGGGGGCGTTTCCAGGGAAACAGATAAAGCAGGTAAGACAGGTGACATCTTGACATAAAGCAAGGACAAACAGACAAGAAAGGGGTGGAGAAGAGTAGGCTGCAACTTGGAAGTGTAGAGAACATCATTTGGATCAGCTCACATTCAAATACCTGCAAAGACTTGAACAAGAAAAGGACTTTCGGGTGCTGACAAACGGACGGACTGAAAGGACGGACATCTAAAGGCAAAGGGTTAAGAAGAGACTCTGAGAGGTGAGGATACATTTGACAATGTCTTCATTTGAGGCCCAGGGCCAGTCCCCTCCTCGGTGTGGCCCGCAGTTCCCCAGCCTCGGCCAGGAGCCCCCTGAGCTCAGCATGTACAGTGACTGCTACTACCCTCCTCCTTCACTGCCAAGTCCTCAGCGCACCACGCCAACTTCCTACGACCTGGGCGACTACACCACCTCCTCCCCAAACCCTTACCTTTGGTTCAACGGCTCGGGCATCAACGCATCGCCGTACCTGGCTACTACCGGGCCGCCCGGTAACCCTGGCCCTCCCTTTGTCCCTCAGCACTATGGCATGCAGAGGCCTTACCTGGGTCCTGCTGGAGCTGGGGGTCCAGGTGGGGAGCTGAGCTGGTTCTCTCTCCCCTCACAAGAAGACCTGATGAAGCTGGTCAGGCCACCTTACTCCTACTCCGCTCTCATCGCCATGGCCATCCACGGAGCACCAGACAGGAGGCTGACCTTGAGCCAGATTTACCAGTACGTCGCTGACAACTTCCCTTTCTACAACAAGAGTAAAGCAGGCTGGCAGAATTCCATCAGACACAACCTGTCACTCAATGACTGTTTCAAAAAAGTACCAAGGGATGAGGATGATCCAGGTAATAATTTAAAATCAAAGTGTCTTTTTTTGTTGTTGTTTTTGGCTCTGTTTTGAATCTCTCTCTCTAACAAGGAAGACTCACATGATTAACTCACTTTTTATCCATTTAGTATTGCTTCTTGAATGTGCTGTAGTGTTTTTTTTCTCGGTGTGTTGCATATTGTCAAAGCTATTTTCCCATTTTCAAATTTATATTGAACCTCACCAACTCTTCATTCTTACATCACAGGCAAGGGAAACTACTGGACACTTGACCCAAACTGTGAAAAGATGTTTGACAACGGAAACTTCCGCCGCAAAAGGAAGAGGAAGTCCGATTCCCTCGCCGGTGGTGACGGCAGTTCAGGGGCTGCAGAGTCAGGTGACAGCGAGAGGGGCAGCCCCAAACACTCCGGCAACTCTGCCCTTAACATCTCTCCCACAGCGGACAGGATCCCCTCCCCGTCATCGTCAGGTCCCGCACCATGTCTTAGCAGCTTCTTGTCCGAGATGTCTGGCGTGACCGCTGGAGCAGCTAATGAGGTGGAAGGTGATGGGTTAATAAGCAGGCCACTACAGCTCAACCTTCCTTTAGATGGGCCTCATAGACCCACGCAACCTGGAAGCTTTAGCAGCTACTCCCCCAACGCTGGTGGCCCGGAGTGGGTACCACAAGTGCCAGCTCCCCCTGTGCTCTCCTCTTCACCCACCCACTCCTCCCTGGGCTACACTAGCCCCATCCTCAGCCAGTACAGTGGGCCCAGTGGGCATTTCTACCCTACACTGGGCTCCACAGGAATCATCTATCACCGCGAGGGCACAGAGGTTTAATAAGACATTAAGGGGGAGGGTGGGGGGAGTTTGGTTTGAAAAGACTCTTGACGGGACATTGTACCTGTCCGGTCACTTTTGTATTTAGAGAGGTTCTGTTGTGAAAGGCAATACACACACAAACACACAAAATATGTTTGTGCTGACTGAGACAGTTGACGTCACTATAGCGTGTGACAGCAGAGTAAAAAGGCTTTAATTCCCACAGGAACAGCTGAGTCGGCGGCGAGAGTCCCTCCCTGAAACAGGGGTCAGAGTCACTATCAGATTCTCAGTCAGCTTTAATTCAAATTAAAGCTCTGACTCACTATTAACCGATCCCAGATCTGATCTGCTGACATCAGGCCATTCCACACCGCTATCGGTGATTCTTTGATGGTATCACACATGCAACGCACAGACAGCACATTTAGAGGACCAGTTAGGTTACACCATTGTCTACATAGTGTGTGTAGTCACAACTCTAAAATAATCAACAAGAGGCAAAAGGTAGACTTTCCATCATGTTTTCTTTTTTGTAGAACTAAAACTTAAATAATCTGATGAAATCACAGTCTTGGAGTCTGATACACAAGTGGTAATTTGTAAATATGTCAATGTAATGTTATACATTTATATTGTTGGTTTGTTGGTACAGCTGTTGTTGTACAAAATGGATTTATAATGTATGGTATATTCTAAATGTGTTGTGTTTCTGTTTTTGATATGAATAAAAGGTTTTAGAGTTCTGCAGTTGCATTTTTCCATTTTATTTTTATTAAGAATGATGAATAGCAATTACTCAGGAGCAATAGGCTGTAGGATTTCTCTCAAAGACTCAACCCCCACCAACCCTACCCCCACCCCCACCCCCCACAAAAAAAAAAGAAATAAAAGAGGTAAGAGAAAGCAAGACAATACGCACTCACTCACAAAAAACAGTCCTGTTAGAAAAGCGATGACCAGTAGTGTACCTGCATGTCGGTGTAACCTGATCTTTGTGTGATGGATAGTTAACTGATTCTCCTAAACGGTGAAAATCCACATTCCCATGCTTGCCCCTCTTTGCTACGCTAAACACTGAAATCCCCCTTTATCACACAATCTAGATGCAGATTACTGCTGAATGGATGCAAGCAGCTTTATTAGGGGAGAGGGACCAACTGTAAAACGGTGTAATGGCTGAATGAAACACAGTCACTCAGCTCAGTTCACAGCATGCTGATTCATACGTGCCCTCCAAGTTGAATGTTGGGATACATTTCACCACTATTATCAGAAGTTAATCAATATCATAGACAGTTGAGAGTGTATGAGAGCTAACCAAGGACATTCTGCACAAGCAACAAGTGTGTATTAAGAAAAGCTTTATTGTCATATGCGCAGAAACAGGTTTGCACTGTACAAAGAAAGTCATAGTTTGCTGCTTTCTGCTGTGACTGCTATTCATAAAAAGCTACTATGGATATAGTAGTATGCACACACAAAAAGAAAAAATGAGAGTGTAATATAAAAAGTAGTATAAAAAATCTGTACAACAATGATTGTTGTGAAACCATAATGTCTATTTGTAAAGTCAGATGTGGAACTGTAATGCACATTTAGACAATAAGACAGATGCACTGCAGTAACAATGATTTGAACACGGGATTCAGATGTATCCATGAAACTGGTAAGATGTCGTTGTCTCTTATAAGTCTTGATACAGCAATTGTAAATCATACAGTATAATAACATCATAGATTGCATTTCATATTCCAACACTTGGAACACATTGGTGTCCATGATTCCCCTGCCAAATTGTACACTTGGGCTTTACTTATTCATTGTCTTAATCATCACACTTAACCATCAATTAGTAATCTTTGACATTTGCAAAGTTGGTTAACTGTGATTAATAGGATTTGCTGGTTCTTTTTATGGGGTTTAATTCTGGTCTTGAGATGTCCTGCACATATGTTGTTTAAGGAAATATAAACTCGTTGATCGGTGTCACCCTTAGGCTTTTATTTACCCTGAAACACAGGCAGCATGACGGTCATTTACACTAAACACAGAAAGAAAGAAAGAAAGAAAGAAACAGAGAGAGAGAGAGAGAGAGAGAGAGAGAGAGAGAGAGAGAGAGAGAGACCGGC
>JAVQJF010115134.1:0-14568 GCA_036023855.1 Gadopsis marmoratus
GTACTGAGACAACGAAATGCAGTTAGCATCTAACCAGAAGTGCAAAAGAAGCAATAAAATGTATGTACATAAGTGATAAAATGTGAATACAATAGATAAATATGAATACGATGTCATGAGGTTAAAAACAGTATAAACAGTATAGACAGTGGATTGTTATAAGTATATAAGTATTCATCAGGTCTTCATCTAGTCTTCATCAGGTCTTCATCTAGTCTTCATCAGATCTTCATCAGGTCTTCATCTAGTCTTCATCAGGTCTTCCTGGATGTGAGACAGATGCTCCTGCAGGTCCATCACAGAGACGAGGACATCAAACATCTCAGCACTGATACGTGTCTCCTTTGTTCTTACATGTTTGAAAAGCGTCTTTCTTTGGCTAAATTCTGGTCCAGGTGTTTCAGCTGTGGTTCATTATGTAACTAAATGTCGCCACTTTCTATGAATCAATCAACAAGGCCTTGACTTTCCAAAATAAATATATTGCTTTCAAAAAATGTTCTTCTCTTTGTTACTTTGATATGAAATGATGATGTATTTATTAACCATTAGAAAGTCTGATACGTGTCGAAAAGAGGGACGTAAAGTAAAGGATGAAACGAGCACTAATGAGCATCAATAATTATTTATGTTATTATTATTTTATTGTGTCTACGCCCAGTCCAGACTGACTTCCAGCCCAGACTGACTTCCAGCCCAGACTGACTTCCAGTCCAGACTGACTTCCAGTCCAGACTGAATTCCAGACACCATTATGAAGTCACACAAACTGAAAAGGGAAGTGGGTCACAGGCCAGAAGAGTTTGACACTTCCTGCTTGAAGCTCTTCCCGGCAACATTAGCATGTTTCCTCCCAGCACACAGTTAGCAAACAGCCTGAAGGAAACAACACTAATTAGTGTTAGCATTGATATTAGCATGGCACATCAGCTCCATCTGAAGCAGTCTGGTTACACTCTAACTGAGAACTTTTCCTCCTAATATATTCTGGGATGTAAAATCTGCCTGACAACACGAGCCTGGAGACCTGTACCGGTCCCCGCCTGGACCCAAAACCCTGTTTAGCATACAGCGCTGTTGTCTTTGATCCTCCGGTGCTCTGACCTGCTTTACATCCCAGTGAAACTCCTCATTACAATATAATTAATCTGTTTTACCCACAAACACCCGTTTTGCCTCCGCTGCAGAGGAAGTGCTGCGAGCTGCTCTGCAGGCAGGAAACCCACAACAACAGAAGAAGAAGGAGACTGAACCAGGATCTGAGCAGCTTTAATGAATCCTCTGTGGGGTCAAAGGTCAGGAACAGTGACCTCACTGCTTGAGTACATTTGTGTCAAACTGAGAACTATTATATGGAGTCAAATAAGGATCAATAAGACACTCAGCCTGTCAAATGTTCAGAAGGGGTCTAGTTGTAGAGATGCAACACGTTTAAGGTTCAAATACAGTTCAGACGCTGGTTTTGGCCAATCTGCATTAAAATGCCACAGAAACACGTGTTTTTCTCAGAGCCTTTGTGTAACCATTTGTGTAACCATCACATGGTAGAAAACTAATGTGTGTAATCAGCGAATGCAGCTGACCAGTACACACATGTATGAAGGAGGGGATTTCTAAATGACATGAGGTCCCCTGGTAATATAATTAAAACATCAATTCTTCTACCCAGTCAGAGCTGCATTTGGAGGCAACTCTAACGTTAATATTCCATGCTTGATCGTTTGCCCAAAGGCCAGTAAAAGGCACAACAGGCTAAATGCATAATGATTTAACCCAAATAAAAGTGAAAGTTTGGGAAGGTGTCAAACTGTTAACGTGAAGCTAGCAAGTTAGCAAGCTGGCTGCTTGCTGCTCATTAATGTTGGTTTTCAAGTGAGAAGCACAATTAATGCTAAATGCATACGTGTGTGTGATGGTCTGCTGTGCAGAAGCAACACAAACCGTGTGCACAGATTACACATGGAATTTCTTTCTTTCTACCACGTGACCCTAGAGGGGCTCCGTAGTTTACAGAATCTACACACACATTTTATTTAGGCATTCTCAAACTTTCTAAACTCTTCAACACGTTAAACTGGATATTAAATCTGTTATTGACCCACATACTGTCACTTACTGAAGGATGTAGGTGTTTTAATCTAACGAACCACGGGAGGAGGAACATGAGCAGCGCCGTGAGGTTCAACATGTCGTCTGGTTCATCCTCTGTCCATAAATTATATTCTTATGGTTGTGTATAAGAAATGAATCATTCATTCATAGCAGTTGACGGTTTTAAGATTATGGGTTAAAATATCAGTTTTTTCCAAGGTCAACTGACAAAGTCTTGGGTTCCTGCAGGTTTTTCTCACAGGAACCTGGACCAGACCGCCTCCAAAATACCAATAAGTCTCCAAAAGGAAATGGCAAAATACATCATGTGGAACAGCGAGACACAAGAGCAACAATCAGGAAACAGGTTTGTGCTCTGTCACTTCTGTGGTTCAGGATCAGTTACAGGCACAGAAACTACTTCAGGTTCAGGTTCAGGTTCAACACTGAGCCTGCACCTGAAAACCTGAACAGTATTCTGCATCTTATTCTGAAAGTGTGTGAGCGTCAGCGGAGGAGGAAGTTTAGTTTGATCTGAGTGACGCTGCAGAGAATCAGGTCAGAACCAGCAGCTTTGATATGCAGATGTTTGGTTTGTTCTTCTGAGGAGAGAATTAAAACCAACAGGAGGTAAAGAAATCTGCTTCAGCACAAATTACTGCTGATTATTTCAAATATCATGAGGTTTATTCAAAGTGAGAAACTCTTTCAACTTCTCTCAGGTTTGATGTGTGTGTTCTATGAAAACCATGTATCGTATCTCCACAGTGTCACATCTTTGAGAAAACTGACTTTTTAAATGAATAATTCTATGCGAAACATTTAAAAATGAGAAACAAGAAATACATTTTCAAGTATTAATTTTATTGTCATATAGACTTAAAAACTCTGATGTCTCTCAGCCATTAAAGCTACGATGAAGCAAATAAACAGATAAATATGAATTCAGTAACAAGAACTATAAGAAATCAGAAATCCTACAAAACACCGCAAATAAAATAAAATGGATTCATAAATAATTGAAATGCAAAAAAATCCAAAACCAAAAATACGTCTACTTTTGATTCGGCTGGACTGACGCTACAGACCCGTCGATAATATCTCTGTGGAGCCACCACCTGGCGGGAAATGATGGGACGTGCAGTGCATGCTGGGATACGCAGCCACCAGCGCCTCCTGACCCTGAACTCTGAGCCCTGATGGGAAACAGGACGTCTGCATCTGCTGGAGGTCCGTTTTCTCTCAGATCTCTCTGAGCAGATGTTCTGTCGTCTTTCTCACGATGCAAACATCCAGAGAGTCTGAAGAACGCAACAACAGATGGCGCTGCTGCTGTCACGTGACACTGATAACTCATCGTTACGTATGAGGAACAAGCTCGTATGACATTCTTACAGTATGTTACAGATATTCTACACGATGTATCACACGAAATACCTCAAAGCAGATTGCATGAAAGAAATGTCCTTAAATGTTCGCCCTCTGCTATGGCTGTGAACAGAGTCGTAACATCCTGTCTCAGAGTATTATGAAGCTCCGTTCTGATGATCCTTCATGGATCTGCTATTCCACCTGGACTCCCTGGATCTCATTTCATCTCACCTGTACCTGACATCAGCCCACAGAACTCAGACGGCAGCCCAGCTGACTGCTTCTGCATCTGGAAGCTTTCAGCTGTCTGATCTGTTCCAGAATCAGCTTTCTGTAACTGGAAGGTCAAAGATAACAGCCAAGATACCAAGAACACGTCCGTCTGTTTGCTTAAATGTCTAAATCTGAACTTCTGTTCCGATCTCTTTCTGCTTACTGATCCAGCGACCTTTGACCCTGTCCAGTCCTGTCCCAGTGTTGGTCTCTCTGGTTCTCAGGGAAGTGGATGTGAGTGTTGGCAGTCGGCCACGACCTTCTTTCTCTTTAACTTGTTGTTTGTTTGTTCTCAGAGGAGGAATTTAACTGCCGACACACTGAACTGAGAAAAGTTTCCAATCCGGAGCGGATCTCTTTAATCACGGAGAATATATTCCAATTTCCCTCAGTGAGGCTTTTCCCAAAATGTCCTTACCAACTCAGAAATCCCTTTCTAAGAATGCACTGACTTTTTCAAAGAATTCCCCACCTTCCAAAGGTATGCTTCTACTCTCTAAAGTTGTCCTAAAAAGTCTAAACTTTCTAAAGAAACATCCTCACTTTAACCAACATGTCTAAAAGTGTCCACACAGAAAGTTCGTTACTTTCCAAAACCTCAACACTTCCCCCGACTCTCCAAAAAATGTCCCCTCTTTCTTAAAACTTAAGCACTTTCTGAAATGCCCTTAGTTTCCAAATAAGCTTTCTTTTACCAAAAATATCTTCATTTTCTAAAAACTGAACTTCCTTACTTTCCCCCAAATTTCTTCGCTTTCCACAAATGTTCTCACTTTTCAAAAACTTCAGTCCAGGTCCTGGGAACCAGCAGATCTGGAGCTCCAGGGTCAGAAGGGGACTGTCTGCTGATCTCTGCCCAGGGAAGGCGAGGCGCAGTGGGCTGAGAGAAGAGCGAGACCCCCTGACACCATCTGGAGGTTTGGAGTCTCTCTGCCTGTCTGTCTCTCAAAGTGAGTGGTTCATCACGATCCTCATCCTCAGATCCACAGTCTGACCTCTCTGCTGCTTCGCGGCCTTTGACTTCCTCGTGGTTGTGAGAAAGAGGAAACTGAATTTCCTCAAAGGTACAAGGACTCTCTGATGTGTCGTCAGCGCTCGTACTACAGAGCTCAGGTTTATTTTCTGTCCGTGTTTGTCTCTAATTTAGTTATTTTCCTGCAGATCAGTTCGTGGCGTTCTCCGCGGGGGAACAGCGCTCTGAAAAGAGAATTAAACACGAGCGTTTCCCTGCAGGCATCAGCAGAGGAACACATGATATTATTAGAATTCATTCAGTACAATATGTGAAGTCACACACAGTTTGTACTGTAGCTATAATCTGCTTTCAGGCAGCAGGAGGAAAAGCCAGCAGAGACCGACGACCACAGACCTGAACAAGTTCTATCCAGAACTTCTGAGAGCTTAAATCTGACCTGCAATAACAATAAAAGTTACACTAAAAGATATAAACTGCTGCTTCTAGTTTCTGGTTTTAGAGCATCTGCAGGGCCAAACTGTCTCGCTGATTCCTGACGTCAATCCAGGAAGTCGTCCCATTGCATTCAGACATGGAAGATACCAGCAAACATGAAGTGTGACACCTGATGGAGAACCGTCAGCTCCTCATTCAGTCGCAGCGACACCCTCCAGGGTTTCTGCTGGAGACACCGACACCAGACGAATCACAGCGATGGATCTGACCTGCAGACCGGAGTCAATCCTCCACACGGTCAGAACGTGAAACTCAGAAAAGATTTTCAGATTTTGAAGCTGGAGTTTTTTCTTTTTTCTCCCCCTTCTGGCAGTGAGTGTAATTACGCAAACGCTGATGTCTGCCTGCATGCGAGCTCGCTCTGACTGTAGTCCTTCCTCTGAAGGCAGTTTCTGTTTCATCTGCAGCATCAGAAACCTTCCTTGGAGCTTCTCAGGTTTCCCCTGCAGAGAGAAGAACCTGACTGAGCTGTGTGACCTCACAGATGATTGATTGCACAACATTCTGTTTTCTTTTGTGGCCAAGCTGAATGATCTAAAACAGCGGGGGTGCAGCCGCAGAGGCCTGTGATTGGCTGAATCAGCTCTGTGTGAACTCGTCTGGCAGCGGCCTGAAGTTAACGGATGTTCGTTTCTGTGTAAAAGTCCCGAAATCTAAAATTCGTTCTTTGAGGATGTGACTTACGTTGCGTTTGTGCTGTGAGAGAGCCACCACATGTTGTCCAATCAGCACGCAGGGTGGGACATCAGAGAGACGAACACGAGGAGGAGAAACCATACGTGTGTGTGTGTGCAGACTTTTCCTTTTGTCTGAGTGTTATTGTCCATCCTGCAAACACAGCGTGCAGCAGAAGACAAACAGCCCAGTGTTGAGGTGTAATTACACCGAGTCTGTGTGTGTGCAATTATGTTGACACCTCGAGCTGCCGTTGTCACGTCTCTGTGGATTCACTGAGCAGAAGAGGCCTGGCTGTGTGTGTGTTCAGAGCTGCTGTGCTCTTCGGTTCTCAGACAGTTTGATCAACTTAAAGCTTCTGCTCGGCTACATTTGGCTCAAACACTCTGTAACGTTGCTCTGGTTGTTTAAAGCTCCTCCTCCTCCCTGTAGGTGACTCCTCCTCCCTGTAGGCTCCTCCTCCTCCCGGTAGGTGACTCCTCCTCCAGCATCAATGTCATTTACAGCTTCTTGATGTTCATGAAAGATCCAAAAGTCCAAAACCTTCCTTTCTCTGTGTAGCCAGCGCTGTGATGCTGAAGTGGGCCTGGAGGTTTGTGTTCCTGTGTCACGCGGTACATGAAGAAGGCTCCAATCGAATGACCTCAGACAGTCAACACGGCTCGTCTCCACCACGAATGGTTCCAACGTTACTAATGTTTTGTAAAAACGTGTTCACGCTCGGTTCTAAAGGGTTAACGTCCCCTTACAAAATGAACGTGTGCGGATTGATTATGCAGCACCAATGCCATCCAGAGAGGGCGCTGTAGGACAGAAGGAAGAAAGAAAGGAAGGATGTCAGATGTTAAGGAGATGGAGAAGGACTCGAGGAAGGAGAGGAGAAGAGATGCAGAGGATGAATAGTGCTAATCACAGCACTATATAAGTAAAGACATGGTCTTGTTTCAGTCTGAAGGGTTTGGATTTGACTGGAGGAACGTTGACGTCCTGCAGCTGATATCTGGCTGTTTGCTGCAATAAAACTGAGCTGAGCTCGGATCAGCTGACAGGTCGACCCCCCCTTCGTTAGAGATAATTGGCTGCAGTCTGGGCTGAAGCTCTGCAGGTCCTTCATGGTGGACCCAGCTGGACTCTCAGTATTTCTTCTCCTCTCTGTCGGGGACTCGTTTTATCTTTTGTTGGTTATATGTCATGGTCTCTCGCTCCCTCTCTCACTTTTCACCCTGGTCTTTTGTCACTTGATCTTTATATTTTATTGATACTCTGTTTCTTTGGATTATTTTGTTTCTAAGTTCTGATCTGAGACATAATGACGTTTCTTCTTCTCTGCTTCCACACTGACTCTCTCTCTCTGTCTTAGAGTTGGTGTCCAATAATCATATCAATAATTTTGATCAATATGAATCCTTTCTAATCCCCTATTGATCTAATTAGGTTCAGACCTTCTGGCCAAGTGTCTGTGTGGACACCAATCAAATCTTTGATATTATCAAGTGATCAGATCAGATTTGTGCGTCCAGACGTCGCCAACCTTTCTGCATGGGTTGCCATGGTAACCTACTCACGCCGGTGACGCGGCTGATCCTTCGTCTCGGCCTCCAGACAATCAGGAAAAGCTGAGCGCCGTCGGAGCAGGCTGACGTCCGGCCACTCTGCTGTCACACTGTGTGTGGTCTGATCTTTGATTAACTGTTAATCACTTGAATCTGTTTGTCTCTGACAGCTCAGATCAGCAGTGAACAGTCAGGTGGAGGTAATCTGATTAACTATCAATCGACTCCCAGACTGAACCAGTCAGCAGCTGCAGAGCTTCACCCTTCTTCTCCTCGTCGTTTCTCATAAAGAAATACATTTGCTGCCCATCGTCGTTCTTTCAAATAAATGTTCGCAACACTTGAGATCAATCACAGCGACTTATTTGTTTTTGTTCAGCTTGTAGGTTTAAAATGCATTTTCCTTTTCCTTTCCTTCTTGTTATTGATTTACTGCGTCACAGTTCAGAGAATGTCTCCTTTGTTGCAGAGGATCATTAAAAGCCTGTTTGGTTTCCCTCAGTTCTTCCTGGTAACATCCCTCCTCGCTGTGCTGCTGTTTTGTTGGGATGCTTCTGCAGGTGGCGTTCAGTCCTGTTCACTCAGAGGAAGTGAAGACACGCTCACAGCTCTTCAGCTCGCTCAGAGACCAGGAGACAATGTCGTTCAGTCATTTTAATATTAGTGCGAGCCGACGCACAGGAACACGGTTTAATGACGCACGGTGAGGTTTGTTAGAACGTTTCCCATCGGTCTTCTGTGATGTGAAGTTTCTTTTTTTCCAGACGAGACAGACATCATCCTTCGACGTGAAGATGACGATGATGATGAAGGTGAGGACGAGGCTCTTTTCAATCATTTCCTCCGGGGGTGTCTGAGCAGACGCCACGTTTCCACGCCGGCGCTCATAAAGATATTTGTTTAGCTGCTGCAGACGAGGCACCAGAAGCCTGATGAACGTGCAGGAAGCTGGACTGAAGACACGCTCGGCTTCACGCTCTTCATCACCTTCCACAAACCTAAACTCTGCTGCCACTTCTTTTATGCCGTCATGGTTTATTTCAAAGAGAAATAAATAAAAGAATAAATATAATGAGAAATAATTTTTTTCCCATATTGTGTGAAGGGCCAAGCTGTCAATCAACTGGCTGTGGGCGGGCCTTCCTGCCCAGGCTGAGAAGTAAATTCATGCACACATGAATCCTGGAAGAAAAAGGAAAAATAATTATTTCTCTTCATATTTCCACATTTATTCTTTTATATGGCTCCTGTGAAAACCCTTCCTGCAGCTCGTTGGTGTTTTCAGCTGTTCGTTCGACGTTGATGAAGCTGCAGGAGGAAACGCTCGACCTGAAGTGAACCGCAGACAGAGACGCAGTGAAGACGAATCCTGCTGGATAATTGTGTTTGTTCAGACTGACATCTGGCAAACAGCCGGCAACAACCTGTAACCTGCAATTTAATCACAGCATGGAGACAAACGTACTGTGTGTGATTTAAACTTCTAATTAAAATGTGGATGTAAGAGTACGTGGCTTAGCGTTGGCAGAAAAACAGATCTCCTCGCTAGGATTAGCTTTTCACTTGTGGCTAGTTGCTGTTGGCTCCTGGCTAGTTAGTTTAAATGAGTAAGTTACTTTCAGTTCAATGTCGACAGTCTGAAGAGAGAAGAAGAAGAACGGAGGACGCAGAGTTAGAAAGGAAGATTAACATTGAAGAGAAACCAGAAACTGTTCTGAGGCCGTGCTCACATGTGGAACTCTAAACTTTGCTTTCTGCTCTCGTATCGACGTCCACATCCACCTGTTGGGTGACTTCCCCAAAAAGCCCCGGACTTTTATCTTTTGCATAGGTCAAGACGTTTCACAGCAGATGGCCTCATAAATCTGATAACTGAGGGAGCAGCACATCTGATGACCCCATCCATCACTGAAAGGTCAGCAGCGGAGGCTATCTGTCTTCTCGCCGTGGAACAGAAAACCTACTCGACGGAGGAGTGTGAGTCATGAAACATCTGCAGACAGAAGGAGACGCATTAGTATGGAGGAGGCACCAGCAGAGACCTTTACAGAGCTTCACTGGAGATCTGAGGAGTGTGCACCTGTTCCTGTGTTGGATCCTTCCAGCTTTTTACCAGGACGAGAGGAACAGAAAACAGAACAAACTCGCTGAACTCGCCGCTCTGACTCACCTGGCGACTGCAGCCGCCACAGTAGCATCACGTTAAACATCAGGTGCACTTCTTTGTTCCAAGAAGATTTGATTTAAACCAAAAAGTCGGAGGTCAGAGGTTCTCTGTTGAAAATATAAACACATACATAAATGTCATTTATATCATCTAGCAAATAATGAATTATTATTATACTTCATGCTTTCCATAAAAATGTTACAGAAATTATAATGCAGTCAGCTTTAGTGCTCTTGTGATAAATTGCTGTTAACTTATATTAATATTTAAAGTATTTACGGCGTCAACAATGAAGCTTTAAACTCAACACACGAGTTTCACTTGTAGCTTCCAGACACCTGCCTGTCTGCCACTGATTGTCTTTGATTCTCTCTCTTTTTAGGAGAAATATCCGTAAATAAAAACAGCTAAATCACGTTGCAACCCGATGATGCAGTGGGAGTTTACGCCCTTAGTTGTGTCTGCAGGCACAAACTTGTGTTTTAACTTTGAGCTAAAAAGCTAGCAGGCTGAACCACGACAGAAAGGTGGCGCTGAATGAGACGACGTGTTCGTGATGGAGACAGCAACATTAAGAGTCGGTGGGAAAGAGAGCGCCACCAGCTGGACACCCTGACCTCGCCTGCAGGTCACTGTACTTTAAAACGGAACCTGAACTGTGAAGCGGTGTGTGAGCTACAGCTGATATCTGAACAGGAGTCAGATCCGAGAGAAAGACACTGTTACTGAGCTGCTTCAGGATCTAAACAATATTGTCCTTCAACATTATTACTGCGGAGAAAGAGACAGAGCTGAGAGTTCAAACAGGAATATTCCATAAATCATGTATGAGCTGGTCCCTGTGTGTGTGTTCGTAATAATCCCCAGCTGCCCTTCAAGCAACACGCTGTCTCTCTTCTAAACAAAGAGGCACAGCTGTGTATTCAGAGTGCATGTAGCATTTGGAGGATGGAGCCTTTTACTTTACGTTAACCTCTGCGAAAGCTGTCTGCAGTCTGATGATGTGGATCCTCCAGACCAGCACGGATGCTGTGGCTGCAGAAAGATGGCTGCTACCTGAGACACACGGCGGAAGGTCGCCTGTGCAGCTGAGGCTAATAGCACGCCGCACGGATGATGATATTTTGTAGTACAACCAGGAAGTTAGCATCACCCTGGTTCACCGCAATCCAATAGGATGTTTCCATTGGATTTTGGATTATTGCAGAAAATCATCTCCATAGCAAAGAGTTCATGATGCCGACACGTTCTGTTCAGCAGGATAATCTTCACAAAAGAAATCCACTGTTACGATGTTTGAAGTGTAAATGTAGTCTGCAGAAGTAAAACGCTAACGTTAGGCTGTAATCACATGACTTCGACGGCACCACGCAAGAGCGCGAGTATAAACCCATCGAGTCTCTGGTCTCGTTTAGCCGCTTGCTAGGAACAAACTCACGAGTGGATTGTTTACTGACGAGTTTCATGTCTCAGAACAAAATGCTCCTGATAACCACAGACTTTATTTCAAGCATCAAAGCAAAAACCCGTTCAAGAAAGCCGCTGACTTCAGGACTAGAACTACTACGGCGACATCTAGTGGCCATAGTAACCATGACGGGAGCAAAGCGGGACGTCCGGAGAGGAAGAATAAACAGCGACACATGTGGAGGAGGTCAGGGTGGATCAACTTCGACTTATTTTAACTTAAACCATGATCTTCTACTGAATCTAACCAAACGCTGACGTCGGAGGTCCGGTACGCCTGTTCACTGTATATATATGTGTGTGCTTATTATGGGAGTCATTGACAAATGACCTGTTCTGTCATTTAGGTTGTTGGATCTCCAAAACATATATATGAATCCAAATGAAGTCTCGTGTTGGTGTGTTAGCTCGGTTTGTATCTGCTGGATCTGGTAGCTATAACATTAAACAGATTTAATGTATCATACATACAATAATAATAACAGGAGGTGTAAACCCTCCTGTCAGTATTCAGCATCTTCTCTCGCACTTTAAATATATTACAAAGTGCTTTGATGAACTAAACTGCCTGGCTTTAGTTTCTCTCAGCCTTCACTGGTTCACACAGGGAAGTGTGTAATTCCTGGATGACTATATCTCGTGCTAATTCACCTGGCACTCGTCTACACCGGGTGGTGGATAAATCCTGGAACACAGCAGCTGGTTTCTGCAGAACAGGGAAAAACAGAGACACCACCGCTGGTCACATGACCTTTGTTGTGCACATGTTACTCCTGCAAACCTCACACACACACACACACACACACACACTCGTCTTCATTCTTCTTTTCCCTCTCGATGCTGGAGGACACAGACCAACCAGTGGCATTTATTCTGCCTGTGTGTGTGGATGAGCAGCATTTGGTTGACTGATCTTAATAACTATCATACAGAAGCAGAGAGATCTCACACAACTATCCATCACACACAGCAGGGAGTGTGTGTGTGTGTGTCTCATGTATGGATACACATAATTTGTCATCTCCATGGGGAGGTTTCTGTTGCCGTGGGGACGCTGTCTGTCTGTGAAATCATACAAACATGCATCAAGTTAACACACACCTGCCTCTGCCTGTAGTTGGTGTTTTACATCAAACTGTCAGCGATGACCTCTGCATGTGGACAAAACAGCTACAACCAGCCTCGTCCAGTCAAACTGCCTCCGTCTCCCTCACTGACATCCCATTGGTTAATCATTTAAACACCTGTGTTTTGGTGTTTGAATGTTTGGTGATAGTCTCGACCAGTCGACGCCCGTCAGCAGGGAACCTGAACATTTAGAAAAAGTTAAATCTCTAAGCGACCAAGCTGCTGTCTGGTTCATCTACACAGCGTGAATATTTAGTTATTAGGCCTGTTGATGTTTATTGACAGTGTTGATGTCTAATGTTTCAAGAGGCCTGAAAGACTTACAGCTTGACTTGTTACCTGGATCAATGAACTTGACACAGATTTGTGTGGAACTTAACCCGGAAAGACATGAGACTTCACCTGGAACAACTGAATCTCATGACTTGCTGCGACTCGATCTGAGACTCGATCTGAGACTCGATCTGAGACTCGATCTGCGACTCGATCTGAGACTTGCTGTGACTCGATCTGAGACTTGATCTGAGACTCGATCTGAGACTTGATCTGAGACTCGACCTGAGACTTGATCTGAGACTCGATCTGAGACTTGCTGCGACTCGATCTGAGACTTGATCTGAAACTCGATCTACGACTCGATCTGCTGTGACTTGCTGTGACAGACCGGCAGCTTGACTCATATTTGTCTGCAATAACTTGAGGTTTGTTTGAGACTTGCTCCTACAGAATTGACTCGGTGCTTTGACTTGGCACTTGACTAAGGACTTGCCCTCATGGGACATGCACTCTGACAGATCCCAGACTTGGACATGACTTGACTGAAGTCCTTGATTTGAATTTTCCTCAAGGACTTTGAACTCAACCTGACCTTCAGGAGCTGAGACTTGGACTTGCCCTCATGGGACTTGAACCCGCCTCTGCTAGTCATTGTTAGAGGTCTCAGCTGTACTCGCAGTCTGAATCCTTTAGTTTTCAAAAGAATACAACATTCAGGAAAATGTTTCATCTCAGTGACTCGATGCCTCTGTTTTCTCACTTCCTGTCTGAACAGCAGCAGCTCCCTCTGATCATCTTCAGATCGCTTCATAATCATTTCTTTTCATCCTAAAAGCAGCTGAATTCTGAGTTTTACAGCCACCGAACAAACATCAAACAGACGCTTCTTACTGTCAGCCGGCTCTGTTCACACACACACGAGTGCATGTTCTGTCTGAAGTCTGTTATCAACGTGAAAAACAGTCCGTGTGTTCATTTCACTTCTCACGCTGACAGAAAACATACAAACACACAGAAACACCTCCATCAACTAACAACACTTCAGCAGCCGACAGAGAGAATGCCGGAGTCTCCTTGAAGGCACCAACAGGGGCAGTATAACCTCTGGCACTCCTGCAAATGATTGGCTGCTGTCATATAGAAATAAATCTTTACTTCACACCAACAGAATCGCTGCAGAGATGCTCTGAAATCTGCGGGAGAAAAACAAAGAAGATGGTGTGAAAACATCTCCAACAAAGTGGATTTTCACGTTAAAATGTTAGTTTCTGAAACTTCAGCAGACGTGACAAAGAGTCCGACAGGTGATTCTCAGATCATCGACGTCACGGCGTGTGTCTGAGTGTGAACACTCAACTCAAGGTCAATCACAGATTTCATTGGTTCAGTTTTTTCTATTTTTCCTCATTTTTGTTAGGCAGTGTTTCCTTGACACTGTCTCATAGTGCTGCTCATGGTGGAATTGTTGGGTCTGTACATATAGAGTTTGCTTGGACTTGCTCTGTATTAACAAGTGCTATGAGATAACTTTGTTATGATATAGCGCTATATAAATAAAATTTGATTTGATTTGAGACGCAGGAAAGACGAAAGAAAACCCTCGTGTTTTCATCAGTAATTCAGGAGGCTTCAAAAACACACGCTCAGATTTCTTCCTCTAGAAAAGCTTTTAGAGGGAAAAAGTCAGAGTGCTGCTGCTCTCAGCTGCAGTGTCAGTAGGCTAACATCCCTGCAGCACAGTGACTCAGTGCTGAGAGCTGCTCTTAAACAGCAGCCAACCACAACCACACACACACTAAATTGATCGCCCTCAGGGAGCAAAACATGAGTCACCGTTATCCATAAAAGCTCCTGTGTGTGTAAAATAAACCAATGTTTATTTCCAGGTTACAGTTCAAACAAGCTCTTGCCTTCTTACTCTGGACATAAGAACTCCCCAAAACTCCATAACCCCCATCATATAAACCCAAGGCTCCGCCCAGCCAAGCCCCATCTGGCCTATCAGGGTATGACTCGCTGATGGGACAATCAGCCAGGTTAACACACCCCACCTGGTTTCCTCCCTCAGTACGGAGTCCTGATCACCAAGAACGGGG
>JAVQJF010115153.1:0-16187 GCA_036023855.1 Gadopsis marmoratus
CCCCCCCCCCCCCCCACCTGTGATCTGACTTCAGAGGAATGAAACGTACATTAAAAAAAAAAGACAAACATACGAAGGCCATTCAAAAAACACAGATCTGAGTTCTGTGGCATGTAGCATGTCTCTCAGGCGGATGAGAGACAACCTGTAATACCAAGACAGGCAACATAAAACCTGAAAACAAAAGAAAAATAATCATGTCCTAACTTTGAACGCAAGGCATCCGTACCTCTGGTTCTGCCACTTTTTGTTTTCTGTTTAATCCTATGCCTGCAGTTTGTTTACTCCATGTCTTATGTACTTTTCCTCTCATTCCTCCAAGACCAAATTCTAATTTCAATGCACCATTATTCCTGAAATAGGTTAAACTACCACCTATTGTCATTAGCTGCTGTGTATCCAGGATCATGGCCCTTCATTTCACACTCACTGTCTACATCTGGATGTCTACGGCACTCGAGTTTCCTTTCAAAATGACTTTCTCTCCCTCGCTACCCCTCCCACAGTTCCCAGTAAAGAAGAAGAATGCCCCAGCAGCGATGCATGTTCCATTGTTCACGCTCTGCCTCCAATTTGCTCTCTACATTCTGCGGCCTCGGCCGAGACGTTACGCCGGCTTAAGGGACAAATCGCACACACAAAAAGGGAGAGAAAGAGAGAAAGACAGAGGTGGTGGTGGTGGTGGGGTGGCTAGGAAAAGATATGGATAGACGAGGGGAGGGGGGGGGGGGGGGGGGGCTAACCCTCTTAACAGCAATGCAATTATGGTCTGCATTTGAACCCAGCGGGGTTTTGTGGCAGCCTCTCTCGCTCTTTCTCTCTCCGTCACTCTCTGTACTTTAGCGGCGAAGCTAATAGCCATAGCCGCAGCAATTTCTACGGTACATGACATTAACATGGTAGCGTGTCGCCGACAAAGGGAGGCATTCAAAGGGACTTAGAAAAGAGCAGTGGTTTCGCCTGGTTAAGTAGGCCTCAACCTGCCAAGACGGCAAGACCGACAGACAGCTAGTGTGTTTATTACCAGAGCCACCTAGGGAGAGGAGAGGAGAGGAGAGGAGAGGAGAGGATGAGTGAACAGAGAGCAAAGCAGAAGGCAAACTAGTCAGATAGAGAAAAGCAATAACACCCTATTTGCCACAGTGCCCATGTTCATCCCCTTTAGCTCTGTTACAAGTGGCCCTTTAAATATGCGCCACTCAAAAGTAGGAAGCAGCCGCATGAGTCGCCCAGCCAAAGTCCAAAAAGAATGCAGACACTTAAAATGATGCTATAAAACAACACTATACGGGGAATAGCACACCAAATAGGATTGGGTTTCATTTTACATACGAGTAAAATTCAGCACATAGCTGGGGACCACCAACGTGGACAGCTGCTCTCTCTGCCTGCTCTAAGAGTGTTCATAAAAGCAGAAATATACGGTGCAAGTCGCCGTGTGAATGAATGTCTATGTGCTACTGTGTGTGAGAAACAGGTGGCCAATTTTATAATTGGACATACAGTAGCAATGATTTTTTTTTACCCCCACCCTGACTAATTGGAGTGGGCATGTGTTTGCCGTAATGCCAGATTCTCCACGGGCCCTGAGATGAAAATACAATGAGACACATTGTGCCACTGTGTGATAATCCCTCGCACACAAACATTCTGTGCATGTTACCAGGTTTACACATTATCCAACCTCAATTCAAACTTTATGCCTTGCATGTTGCTGTTGTATACAACACTTCTTGTGTTGAAGTGGTTGCCAATGTAGTTTTTGAGAAATGCTGCTTTTGTCTAGAGAATGTCTCTGTTTGATTAAAGACTAAATTTGTCAGTTTCGCCCCGAACAAATGATACATTTGACCCTTAATAGCATCCATCTATAATATTCCTATTTTGTGTCTATGAACAGTTACCTTATTGTTCTGTATGGCATATCAGTTAACACTATGAAATACCTATAAGGATTTGTAGTTTTAAGGGAACTTTGTATAGCATCTTTCTAATGATTTATTGCAGAATCTCTAAACGGAGGTCTATATTTGCATCAATAATGGTCTCCATCGCTGAAACACATGCATATTACGGACATACACACTCTGCGCAGGACGTGTGAGGTTACAACGGGGGGAGATGAGCAGAAGGCAGAGTTAGTCAGTGGCCGTGGGATTGACACAAAAGACATTTCCAAAAGAGAAAGTTGGGAGGCACAAAGAGAGAAAGAAATGAAGGAGCAAAACGGCTGCCTGGACACAGAGGAGGAGGAGGAGGAGGAGGCGGCTAAAAGCGAGGGTAAACTCCCACATTCATACACACACACACACACACACACACACACACACACACACAACAAGGGAACCCCTGCTCCATTCAAAAGACCATCTGTGGCTTGAAATGGATGAGTGTTGTATGTGTGTGTGTGTGTGTTCAAAAACATTTCTGTTTTAATTCTTGTGCCTCCCGAGCGGGCGGAGCATAGAGGGGAGGAGAGGGAGGCAGGCGCAAAAGGTCCTGCTTCTGCGTCCTACCACATTCTTTTAAAAATAAAAGCCGGGGGGGGAGCCGTAAACAAAGAGTGTGTGTGAGAGAGAGTCTGTGTGTGTGTGTGTGTGTGTGTGTGTGTGTGAGGGCCCCTATAACACAGGGCCGTCTACACAAACCAAATTACACGGGGCGAGCTGGACAGACACAGCTATTTTGTTAACAAAACCACTCTGAAATCTGGCATTAGGCAGAGACACAGAGTGACTAACTGGGACAGACATTAAGGGCCCGTTTAGGAAATCCACCATGTCCCACTTGTTAGAAAAATACACGGCCAATGCTTTTAATGCCACATTAGCCTAAAATCATTTTCAATAATTGCTTTGCTACAACATTGTGCAATGTATTTAATAAAGTCTGAGAAGTACAGATGTAAACATGTGAGTTATTATTAATATATATAGTATAACATTCCTTTCTTTGAGTTTAAAGTGTCCTTATTGTTGATGGTATTGCTATAGAGATTTAGAGATGGTCATTAATAGTGATATTATTACTTTATCATATATTAGTTGTTCTTAGTAGTAAGCAGTTGTTTTATGGGAATGCCGCCATAGAATCAGAGTGAATCTGGAGGAGACCTTTCAATATTTTCCGGCTTTCCTGCCCTGTCTGCGGGGTCCATCCAGGTCCATTTGTTCCTACTGAGGACATTCATCTTTAAAAACAGGCCACAAATATATTGTTTCATTTTTTCTTTTCTTTTTACTACAACAGCTGGGCACTGTAATTGTCAAAAGTCAGTCAAACTGGAATAAATTAGGCATTTGTTGGGGACTATTTTAACGTGCGTATCAATACAGGATAGTGAGTGTTTACATCGTAATGAAGGAATATATTTCAACAGTGTGTTGCATTGATGTGGTTTCAATAGTTTTTAGACAACTTAAATAGGATGAATTAATTCATCTTCTGGCTTTTTTGTGGGATTATTGACAGTAAGTCAAATAGAGAAAATTGTTTTCCTTCCTCTGCTGCTATCCTTTACAGAATATAGCAGTACATCAGCATATAAGCTTTTCATTTGCATAGAATTACAAAGCAGACTAATCTGTTGTTGTGGGATGATTCCTAAAGATAATTCCTAATACTGGTATTTATTTCGTGATTTTTGGTTCATTTTGAGATAAAACATAATTTTGCTGCTGTTAGAGTTATACTGTTTTAGTTGTTGCATGATGAAAAGATTAATTTAGATTAAGCCCCCTGAATGTTTCAGGTTATTCAAATGTAAATGCATCGATAAAATAGACCCACGATTTCCAAAAGACAAAAAAGTAATGAAGAAGATGCCCCTCAAAATGATAGAACCTTTTTTTGGCTTTGCCTCTTGCTGCATCTCTACCCACCCCCCCAGATTGAATGCCTCCAATTCATTTCCACCCCCCCCCCCCACCCCACCCCACCCCACCCCACCCCACCCCACCCCACCCGATGTCAATTAATTAAGTGCATGCTTTTCTTTAGCCGTGCACGGTAATTACCATGAGATAAATATGCATCAGTCGAATTTTCTTGTCTTGTCGCCCCCCACACTCCTGTTTGGATGTTAGCTGTAATTTGCATCATGAGTGCTTTTAAATGCGTGTTAATTAGGCCCAGGTATTAGGTCCTACCTTGATATGGGACCTGAGGAACGTGTTCAAGTGCTTTTACAGCCAATGGGAACCTGACATATTTTAAATTAAAGGGTATGAATGAGTTGGAGGGGAGGCGTTTGCAAATTGTATAAGAAAATGGTAAAAGTAAAAGCTTGATTATTTAACTCCTATTTATTTAAGAATTTATTTTTGTTAATTATTATGACATTTAGGAGGAAACCCGTAACAGGAGTAGTGAAAGTGACACTGATGAATCTTTATTAATAACAGTATGTTTGTTAAAGTGTGTTATTTCTAAAAACGTTCCAAGGATTTGGGGCCATTTCAGTCGCACATTTAAAAGCACTGAAGCAGAATAAAACTATCGGCCCACTAAAACTGAAAAATAAATGTGATCGCTTCCCATAACATGATGCCAATGGCCTTCTCCAAACTTCCTGCAAGATAATCAAATAATGGGCCCAGAAGTCGATTTTCTCTAATAGGCGTAGGGGCAATTCAAACGATAGACTTCATAGCATTACATCACTCACGGAGCACTCTGACAAGCCATTTACTGACAATGAATTACCTCACTGCCCATAAAAACTAAACTAATGTGAAATATCACATATTTTAATCAACTTGGGAGAAGGGGGGAAAAAGTATTTCTCTTCTCAAATATTTGGACCAAGGCCGGACATTTTGGTGGCAAGCTTTAATTAAATTACCGCGGGACCATATTTGATTTGTGCCCATTAAAAACTCCAGGCTTTATGGCGCAATTCCTAAAAAGTATCACAAGAGGTTAACGACTCGTAGAAAAGGACCGTGCTGGTTTTTTAATTACATTTGGACAGTGTTTTATTGTCCAAAACTAAATCCAGGAGAGTGATTTTTCAACAGGTTCTCCATAGTGGCGCTCGGCATTG
Organism: Gadopsis marmoratus; assembly: GCA_036023855.1. Taxonomy (NCBI): domain Eukaryota; kingdom Metazoa; phylum Chordata; class Actinopteri; order Centrarchiformes; family Percichthyidae; genus Gadopsis; species Gadopsis marmoratus. The sequence continues at coordinate 5,045 of JAVQJF010115153.1, forward strand.
AATCAAAAGAAGATCATCTAAAGGACACGGGGCTTCATTTAGTGTTTCTGTAAAACTAAGTGAGGAGAGGAAGAGGAGGATGGATCGGGTGTCTGCACCTAATACAGTCCTCTCTCACACATACACAAGCAGTAGCGGGAGTAGTCTCAATGTGAACTTACTCTTAAAGAAATTAATTATCTCTACAAGAAACTAATAACATTTTACAAAGATAGATACTGCAGAAATAAGTTGCTATTGGATTATTATAATTAAACTCTATCATAATTAATCATGAAGTCACTTTGAGCACCAATTCCACCATTTAGCAAAATCACTGCATCATCAGTGAATGCATGCATTTTTGTTAACGACTGCAAATACTGAAAAACATACATGTTTTAGCAATTTGAAAAGTTAAAGAGTTAAAGGCTTTTTTTCCCCTATATTTTTCCTTAAAGACAAAAACCTCACTTTGTGTCAGTCCGTCTTACTTTCCGGCTTCCCTGCCCTGTCTGTGGCACTCATATCCAAGTCCATTAGTTCCTACTGAGGACATTCATCTTTAAAATCTGGTCACAAATGTATTGCTTTTTTTTTTTTAAAGACTCAGCAATTTCCTAAAACAGCTGGACACTGTAGTTTTTGGCAAAAGTCAGTCAAACTGGAGAAAATCATGCATTTGTTGTGGACTATTTTAACATGTGTATTAATACAGTCTTTTTGTGGGATTAATGACAATAAGTCAAATATAGAAAATTGCTTTCCTTCCTCTGCTGCTTTCCTTTACAGAATATAGCAGTACATCAGCATATAGGGTTTTCATTTGCATAGAATTACAAAGTAGACTCATCTGTTGTTGTGGGGAGAATCCTAAAGAAACAAAGATTGAATAATTTTGTTGTGATCCAAAGTAATCAGAATCCTTCCATTGGATTCTATAGGGCATTCTGAGAGGAAGAGAAAGAGGGAGAGCTTCATGAAGTCAGATAAGGAGCAAAGGATCTCTGGGTTGCTGAGCACTAAATTCTCTCACGTAATAAAGCCCTAATGGCTGAGAAACAAAACCTGCCGCGTCGTGTCAGTGTGTGTGTGTGAGACCTCTTGTTTCTTGACCTCCGGAGTCCTCAGTCCAAGTTGACAGGACCGCCCACCCACCCACCCTCTCTCTCTCTCTCGTTCTCTCTCTCTCTATCAATTATCATTTGTCCAGATTGAGCATACATCAGCTGCCTCAACTTTAGGGGACGCACTCAAAATGTAAATTTTCAGGCCACCATTTTTCTTGATGAGCTACTTGTCACTTGGTTTGCGTGTGCGTGCGTGTGCGTGTGTGTGTGTGTGTATGTGTATGTGTATGTGTATGTGTATGTGTATGTGTATGTGTATGTGTATGTGTATGTGTATGTGTATGTGTGTGTGTGTGTGTGTGTGTGTGTGTGTGTGTGTGTGTGTGTGTGTGTGTGTTGGGGGTCTTTCCTGGCTATTCAGTGAAATAAAGGCTTGTCAGCATTATCAGCTTTCCCTCTTGAAACAAACAAAGGTCATTTAGTGTCTTGTGCAGAGGGTGCTGGGCCCCTGACACTGCAGAGTTAGTGCCTTGCTCAACTGCCAGACCTTGGATTAGATTTTGGCTAAAAATGGGTAACAGAAGCATCTCTTTTTCCCAGATAAAAAGAGTGGCATTAGTCAAATGACATTTCTTTTTGCAACTTGAAATGGAAGCATAGAAAAAGTGTGTGTGTGTGTGTGTGTGTGTGCGTGACTACAAAAATCCCCTGACATGACATGTGTTACTCACACACATTGCAGTAGAACCCCACAATAGCTCCTGATCATCCAAAATCATGAAATCAGTACAGAAGTTGCATAAATTGTCAAAAATGTCATTTCAGATTGTGAGAAAAAGAGATGAAACTGGGTGGTTAGGCTGGACAGAGCAGAGGGGATGGGTCAGTGTGTGTGTGTCTGTGTGTGTGTGTGTGTGTGTGTGTGTGAAAGGCTGAAAGAGGGGTGCCTGATGGAAGCTGAATGCCACCACCCAGTAGGCCGTGAAATCAGAAACCCTTGCCAACAAGACAGCCACCCGCACACCAGCCATCGCTGGTGTGTGTGTGTATGTGTGTGTGTGTGTGTGTGGGGCAATGCTCCTCCCGGGAAAGCGCAGTCATGCAAGGTATCACCCAGCTCCTCCTCCTGCTATCTCCTGTCGCTCCCCGTCCTCCTTTCTCCTCCTGATCTCCACGGCACTCCATGTCCATCTTGCATGTGTGAGTCTGTATCACAGCTCTGTTCATTCTCAACGTTTTGCCAAAATACACTTTTAAAAGCTCAAATCAGAAATACTGCATTCTTGCCGTACACGGGCCACTCAAACACGAGAACGAGTGTGCAGAGAAAGAGAAAATAAAATGTCAAATGATAGACGAAGATTTTAAGGTGAAGAAAGCTGTCTGCCCTCCAAAAAAGCCAAATGCACAAACAAGCTTGAGTGATTCACACACTATACGCAACCTTCTTTACATGCAATCTTACATTAAAATAACATTTATCTATCTATATGTAGGAAGTAATGAATTGAAACATGGTGTCTAAAATAGCTCTACTACAGATGGAGATCAGTTACACACACACACACAGTGTGTAACAGGAGAAAAGAAAGAGCATGAATACCCAAAGAGTCAAAGAGGTGCTGTAAAAAAAAAAAAACACCTGTTCCTTTTCTTTTTTCATTTGCTCAAAGAAAAACAGCGATTTGCTTGCATGTAAAGTTTCTTTAACTCCCTTTTATTTCCCTCTCTGGTTGTACAAAAAAAGCAAAGTGTTCTGAGCCCCCCCCCCTAACAAACTCTTCTCCTTTCTTGCCGTCTCGGTTAGCGAGCCTGATTACCATGCTGCCGGTGACTTTTCCCCTCTTGTCTCACTCTCACTCTTTCTAAAGGGTACTTAATAAAATTCTGAGTCTGGTCTTCGTGTGTGTGTGTGTATGAGACAGAAAAAGAGAGTGAGAGAGAGAGAGAGAAGGACTTTTCTCTTGTTTTGTTTCTCTCTCTTTCTCTAAAGGGTACTTAATAAAAATCGGAATCCTGCGGGGCCGTGTCACAAAGGCATGGCACGTCTCTCGCACACTCACGGCCCTTAATTTCCATTAGAGAAGAGGAATGCAGCGCTTTCACAAACTAGCATCTGGGGCTGCAGTTCATTCTCACTCCAATCTGCCAAAGTGTATAGTTTGGCCAGACAGAGAGGGTGAGAGAGAGAGAGAGAGAGAAGCTAGATGACAAAATGTTTGCATTTTGCATTTTGAACACATATTTTACTCGTTTTCTTGCAGCAGGCTGGAGGTTTAAGTTGCATGTTGAGCCACGATTGGCTCCAAAGTAGCTGCGACGTCACAAAACGCGCGTACAGGTGTTAAACTGTGGCTTCAGGTGAGCGCAGAGGAACCTTCCCTCGTCAGCGGATGAACATTAAACTCTGCACCTACATCCTTCTGCACAGTGAAGCTCAAACATCCAAGAGTGGAGGGGGACTTTTGGGGCGAAATTTGTAATTTTGTACAATAAGAGTTTAAATTTCACTCTTTTTTCATTATAAATGCATGACACAAACAAACTTAAAATGCTCATAGTGATACTAAGAGCCAAGATCAATCTTTCTTAAAGTTATAATGTGTGTGATATGATTGGCTGTCTATGGGGATTTGGAACATGGGAAAAATTCAGGGGGATCATGTACTGGCACTTGTCAGACATGTTTCCCAGACTGGGCAGAATGAAGAAAAATGTTTATTCTGTAGCTCTCTAATCATTTGGGGGGTTAGGGATTCATCTTCAACAACCAAATGTGGGCTTTCTTCCTGCTGGAAGACTAATGGCTTTAGTATTAATGAAAGTCTTTCTTTCCCAGGATGAGAAATTAATCAAAGATAGAGAGCGAGAAGGAAGATATTAAAAGTTTAACCGGGGCTAAGTAATTCATTATCCTCTCAGATAGCATTTGACAAAGATAAACTCTTCCAAATTAAGATTCGTTATACACTGTCTGGACAAGAACATCGCAAAAGGTAGGATCATATGTGGAAGAAGGAAGAAGGAAAGGAAGTGGGGGGAAGGAAAGAGATAGAAACAGAAGAATGGTTGGAAGGGTGGATAAATAGCAAAGAAAAAATGACACGAAGAGGACGGAAATAAGAATACTAAAAGGAAATAAGTGAGGAAATAAAAGATGGAAGACTGAAAGAGAGAGAAAACTAGATTGGAGGGAAACAAAAACCAAAAACCATGACACACAGAGGAAGGGAAACAAATAGGGAAAGAAAGGAGGAAAAGAAGAATGCAGGAAAGAGGAGAGGCAGGTAACAAAAACACAGGAAAATTAAAACGTAAAGATAAAGAGAAGAAATGGTGCGAGATATGAGAGAAAGGAAATAAAACATGAAAGAAATGAAGAAAAGAAGGTAAAAAAAAAAGAGATCAGGTGGGAAGAAAAGTAGAAGGGTGGGGATAGCGGAGGAAGAAACTCTCCTCATCCACCACCACCTTCCTCTCCTCTCCCCCTCACTCTCCCCTCACTGCTAAATTATTCAGGGCCACTTCTGCAGGACGCTTGATTAAGTTTTCATTTCTGCAAATTACCATTCGGAAACGCGCCGCGCTACTGAGTCACATAACCACTACAAGCGACAAGACTGTTTACCTGCTGTTGTTACAGCGAGAGGGGAAGATATGCAAAGAGAAACACAGGCAGCATAAATGATTGCGTTATACCTTAATCATTTCTTTGTATTGCTGCGATCATTATGTATTGTAAACCGCTTTGTCAACACCGCTAATTCTTCGACAGTCGTGCCAGTGAAGCATCTTTCAATTGGAATGCAAATTATGAGTGAGAAAAAGAGAGGACAAAACAGAAAAAAGATAAATAGATGTAAAGAGTGTGTGAGGTGGAGGCAGAGGCTGCTGTTCTTGTCTCTAATCTACTGTACATACGCAGTGATGTACTCTGATTGCGCAAACAGTCAATAGGCCCCATTAGGAAGAACAATGAGAGGGAGACCAAACATTTCGCACCCAGTTAAACCCCTATTAGCGTGACTGCATGGTAGTCACTCTTCAACTTCAAACGTTATCTGCAACTGAGAAGAATGTCTTTACCCGGCTGACTGAGGTTCAACCTATTTGCACAGGTGGAATTGTAATGGCACGTTTGCATACTTCCTAAAAATCTAACCGTAAAGCTACACTAATATTTGTTTTAATTATTTTAATAATTATTTCATTTAACAACGGAGTGAAATGTGCGTGTGTAATGTGAAAGGTGTCACCCCTAGTGATAAACCCACAGAGGATAGTCATCCGACTCAGCTGCCCTCAGCTCTACAGGGCATTTTAGCATCTTTTAGGCGATTGTGTTGGTTTTCTAGCCCACAACGCTCCTGTTTTCACTCTCATAGCTCTAATTAGCATTGTTTTTGTGTGACAACAGACAAAGATCACTGAAAAGAATTCTGCTGATTGCACTGAGCACAAGCTCTTTTTTTTATCGTTCATTTGAAGAGGACAGCGAGGTGGTCTAATACACTCCAAGGTCTGAGCAGTAGTGTCCTCGGACCACAGCTTCCTTCCTGGTGTCCTGCATGCCTAACAGCCCATCATGACTATGATCAGCAGCTGGAGGGGACCCTCTGGGGTGACGTAAGCAGTAGTTAGGGAAATGACAGTGGTTAGGATGAAGAACATGCATATTTAGGCCTGGGAGTGGCAGCGGGGGGTGTGGGCGTGATTTGTGCACGCCTGTGTCTGCGGGTGTACAAGACAGTAGGAAATCCAGACACTCCGGAGTGTATGCTATGATTAGGGAAGTGCAGGGTCCTAGTAGGGGTGCAAACTATGGCTGTGCGTAATGCATATGTTTATGTGTGTGTTGTCAGTATGCAAGAGCGCCTGTGTTGTGTGCCGTAACATGGTAGTCTCTGAGGCCCTCTAAGGCAGCAGGTATCCAGCTCTGCTAAATCAACCCAATAAATTCCCCAGAAGAACCTGGACTAGACCCCTATGGAAATTACACTGGAATTATTAGCACACACGCAAATAAATATGAGCACACACACACTCTTCTTCTTATGACTCATTACCGCTAATATTGGTTCACACAGGTAGATTTACAGTTGGGCACAGACAGGGTCCGCGGGTGTACAGACAGCTAATCAGCAACACACCACAAAAGGCCCCTATGTGGTTACAACATAAAGATAAGCATCAGACCACTAACATGCACACACACACACACCTGTAGCTAGCAGATAAGCACTGGCCTTTCATGGTAGAAACAACAGGTTCTGATTTACTACTTTGGATAACTGCAGCAAAATGTGTGTGTGTGTGTGTGTGGTAGTCAGTTGATTTGTGCAGCCTCTCTGATGAAAGCAATCTGTCACTGGGTGGCTACACTCGTGTCAGCCGGTATCATGTATGGCCTGCATCTGTGCGTATTGTGAGTGTTGTGTGTAAAGGTTGCGTCGTAGATTTACAGTCGTCTCCCATGGCGAAACACCCAACGAGGTTCCTCCTGTAGCAACTGACAATGGACAGGGGATTAACAGTCTGCCGTCAGCCTTCCTCCTGTCTCTTCCTCTCCCTCCCTCCTTCTTTCTCCGCCTCGCTGTTCCTCTCTGCTTGTTAAAATCCGGCTCCTAATTAGCGCTTGTGGAGCCTAGTGATATACTATCTGCTATCCTTCTTACACATGCTGAAGAAAAGGAGACATTTATTTTAGTGCTCTTTGGTCTTTCTCTTTGCTCGTTTGTGTCGCCTGGACAGTGTCCGATTCCTTATCTGCTGCGAGCCCCCTCTCACTCTCCTTTTGTTCTCCATTTAGCACTTTTGCTCTTTTTCTTTCTGCTTGACTGTTGTCGTGTCAAATTAGGGCCGCGTTCAGACCGGCATTAACACTCTGTCCAGAAAATGTAGCCTCCTCGTTCATTTCAGTTAAACCATCGCGTTGGCACTGCAGGGATCCCATTGAGGAGCTCGAAGATGAAGAATGCAGGGTCGTCCAGCAACATTTCTTTTGTAATGTCAACTGGCAATACACTACACCAGCAAGAAAAATAAATGAATAAAAAATATTATATGAAAGCATGCGTTGATGGGTACTTTGAAAACATGTGCAGACAGCCTCTCATTTTCCTTTGTATGCTTTTTTTGTCCTGCACCTGAACCCAACTAAGGATGGATGCCCACGCCATCCGTCTTCTTTAGCTCATATTCTTTAGGGCATAATTTCAGGGATGTCCACAATCCAACCAATCTCCACCTTTGAATCTCTTGACACAACAGGTCAGGATTATGCAGGAAGTCAACTGCATTTACTTTCCAGCACAAATAAATGCTTTGTGGCACAAAGGAGCAAGGATTCGTCCAGCGCAAATAGAGTTTGTCTGTCAGCGGCAGATGGTGGAAGGGGTGATTTGCAGCAGGAAAAAAATAATCACTTCTCACATGTTTGCACTCTTGATGATAGGGGGAAACAACCAGATCCCATAAAGTTATAATTCATTCCAGTTCAGTTGTGTTTGACTTGGCAACATCTGTGGTTACCGGAGATAGCGCTAAGAACGTCCTTGAGTTCTGTTCAAAATGGCATATTTATCTATCACTTGGGGGCAACTAGAGAAAAAGATGAGAAAGTTGTGTTCCTGTTTACACCCCACTCAAACAAACTGAGAGGATTCATCGCATTATGCTGTTGTAATAAAGAAGGCTACAGAAGTTGACAAAATGAAAGAATATGGGCACAAATTACATCCAATGGGCACGCATGTGTTGGCTCTTGTCTCCCAAATGTCATCCAGTGCATTTCCTGTATCTTCCCTGTGCATGTGTCTGCCATACATATCCAGCATGTGAATAGTGAAATACTATACAATGGAGTGCAATGGCAGGATAAATGCCAGTCATACATAGTATCAAAATTGTATCACTATCTCCAAAAGTCTCTCTCCGCCGTACTGTCACTTGTGAAGAAGCTTGGGTCAGGAGAGGAGCACCAACATTTCAAAACATGTATGAAATGTCTGAAAAAAAGTCCCGTGCGCAGCCATAAAGGCTCACTGGGATAAGTGCTGGGTACCAAGTAATCAAGCAGAGTAAAATAGAAAAGTATCCCTGCACTGGAATCAGAACTCCTTTAACTTTTAATAGCGACCTTTCGACCCGTCGCCGGTCACGAGATAGAGACCTTTTTAACATTTGTTTGCCTTAATCACAATCAAGTCATCATACACACAGCAGCTTTTTACTCGTTTTCTCATTCTCTTGTTGTTTTTACTGTGTATCTCTGCCTCTCTCTCCCTCTTCTCTCTTCCGTCCTTCTCCCCTTCTGTCTCTCTCTCTCAGCGCTGAGGCCATAGATCTCTCTAACAGGCACTATCTGCAGCCCTAAGCCCTAATGAGGCATCATAAGGCGAACAGTTTGCAGCAGCGCCGCGCTCCTCTTTTATTTGCCAAACCATATCTCTTCCTCTCCCACCTCCCGACTGCCCTCTCCTCGTCTCTCAATTTCTCTATCAGTCCGCCCTGCTCACCATATCTCTCCCTCTCTGTCTCTTTCCTGCCCTCTTTCTCTCCATCTCTTCCCTGTTTCTCTCTCTCTCTCTCTCTCTTGCGCTTCCCGCCATTGTGTTTTATCACTCTTCTCATTCACCCGTTGAGCTCCCCCTCTCCCCTCTCCCCGTCCTGGTGGCTTGAATCATATCTGGCCGTCTACATATGCTAAAGCCTGTGTAATTACAGCAGCTCTTAAATAAAGACACGCTCCTAAAGCTGTCAGCTGGAATCACAGCCAAACAAGGCAGGAGGGGCCTCCCAGCAGCAACAAAGCTGTCATAGATAGCTATGGATTTATCACCGGCAAGGACAAGGGGAGGGGGGAGGAGTGAAAAAAATATATTTCACATATTGTCTGAGACATAGCGGAGGGTAAATCCACCTACTCTAAAGTTTAATCAGGATTTCATGGGAGGGGGGGGGGAGAAAATGAAATGAGATGGATGGACAAAGAAAAACTTGATAAAAGCAGGGATAGGGAGCGAAGAAGGCAAACAATCAGTGTGAGAGAATGTTGTAGGGAAAGCTGAAAATGGTGGTTTATATTCAGGTTCAACCCTAGGAAGCATTTTTTTTTCTCAAATTGGAATATTGCTAATTGGAATAGTCCGCAGATGCTTCAAAGTGGCTCAAATAATACTTTGTGAAACCGTCAACAAGATAACGGGATCAAAGTCAAACTGAAACACTACGGTGGAATACCTTTATATAAAACCTTTAAAATAAATCTTGATGAGTTGAGTGTGGAACGCTGGACACTTCTCACCTTCAGTTGTCGCCATGTTGGCTACTTAGCGGAAGGGGAGGGACAAACAACTTATGAAAATGGCACAAAAAGCGTTAATTGCTAATAAACTTGAATCAAAGTCAAGTGAGCAAACAAGCGTGTAGATATTTTATATTTTTTAAAGAATAGAAGAAGCACTGAATGTTTCAATCGTCATTTACCCTGCTGGAATTCCTGCACCATGCAAATAAATACATAGTGTACACAGTGTACTACATGGAAGTATCCAAATTGAGACACAGCGCTAGTGGACTACTGCAGCTAGTGCATGCTAGTACTACTAATTCACAATGTCTATCTGAGCTTCTTTTTATTTTCTCTGTACTGGGCCAAGTTCCCACAGTTCATTCAAAAGACGTATTTGTACCATCGACTCACCAAAGTTAAACCCACGAAAGATTTTCTTGGATTTATTTTACCCCCACGCGCAAATCCACTAGATTCCATTGGAATTCATTCATTTCACTTGAAATTTCCATGTGACCAGATCTTTAGGAAACTTAAAATGCTACCTCACTCTCAGATTGACAATCCTATATTTTTCAGATGAGATCAGTTTTGTTCCAACAAGTTTCGTGGGTCACAAACCATGACCTGCCTTCTAGTATACCACACATGTCACGGAAACGCAGGCCCTTTTAAACGTACAGTAGTTCCCTGTGAATATATCATGAAAGACTTTAGAGACGTCTGCATGACCAAATGAGCATCAGAATAATATATTGTGTTAAAATACTGACACTGCATGCATTATCAATCTCGAACCCTTATGACAGCTCTTTAAAACAACACCATGTCAGAAAGTCTCCATTCCGTAAAACAACCCCCCGCCCCCAAACAAAGACGTCTATTCAAGCCTAACGTGCCTCCGCCGTGTCTTGGTCATAACGTCCTCCAGTCTGTCAAAATGCAACAGCTAAAGTCAATATTATCCATGCATCCCTGCTTTTAGGGATGAATTTCAAGTGCCTTGCTTCTGTATATCATCTGTCTGTCTTTGAACCCAGACTGACTACAACTAAATGAGAGATCCATGTGACAGGCTTCTGCTCTGGATGTTGTGCTGGTTTTGCTTCTCCACATACTCCATTTGTTTCACTCCTTCTTCTAGGCTTTTGGTGGCCTTGCTGTGTTGTCCATGACTTGTTTATTCTCCTCCTTTTGCCTTTCTCCTTCTCTTTTAGAGACTCATCATCATCATCCCACCTATCGCTCGCGGTTTTCCCAGCTCTCATCTTTTCTGTCCTCAACTCCTCCACCCAGCCTTTGTTCCCAACACACGTCTTTGTCTTCTCTCATCTCCTTCCATCTCATCCTACGCCCACTCCCTTTCCTCCTCTTCCTCATCCTCCTTACTCTCCCTCCCCTCCTTCCATTTCTCCCTCTCTCTTTCGGTCTTGACTTCTGTAATTCATCAGCGCAAGCAGCAGTACAGATTGATCAGCCTCTAAAGGCAGTGCTGTGTGTGCTGCTGATGTAGCAGTAACCTCCACTGAATAGTGAGCAGTGTGTGTGTGTGTGTGTGTGTGTGTGTGTGTGTGTGTGTGTGTGACCAGCACCAGGGAAAAGTGGAGGGGACTTCTTTTTTTTATGTATTAATCGTTGTGGTAACAGGGGATGAGAGTGGTTGAGACAGGCCCATCTTTTGAGACAGAGACCATATGTGACACATACGCACACATGCCTATACACCTAAACACACACACACACACACACACACACACACACACACACACACACACACACACACACACACACACACACACAC
>JAVQJF010115157.1:0-21923 GCA_036023855.1 Gadopsis marmoratus
GCAGGGGGGGGGCTGGAGCCAATCCCAGCTAACATTGGGCGAGAGGCAGGGAAACACCCTGGACTGGTCGCCAGTCAATCGCAGGGCAGACAGACATTTAGGGGGCACATTCACACCACTATTGATTATGGTTTATGTCCATCCAATTATGGATATTTGTAGAAGAGGGCATTAGGCTTCACATAATCCTTGGAAATCAATTTGTAAATGCATATCTGTTTCTGTGTTCAGAGATTTTTTGTGTTTATGGTTGCTTGTACCTTTATGTTATGTTATGTTATGTTATGATTATGTTTTCCTCTGTCTTCAGGTACCTTACAGGTGCAACTGCTGGGCTGTGTGGGGTTGTTGGAGGTGGTCCCAGGTCGCAATAAAGGCACAGCTGTCATGCTGCCCTGCTACAGCCCTGGAGACACCAGGTCCTTCATGAGAGGCAGCAAGGGACTGTACAGCCGGAGCGGCTCCGTCAGCGGGAAGACGCCCAGCAAGACAGAGGAGCTCTCCTGTAAGTACAATTTTGATCTGATGATAAAGGCTTAGAGAGTCTGGAGATTTTTGATTGTAAGTGACTTGAAAGTGCTTGAATTTTACTCTTTTAAAAAGATGCACGAGCCCTGTGTATAAAATGTTGGTCAAATGGTTTAAAAATAAACAATATTGTGCCCTTTTATGTGCTTCATTAGGTTTAAAATTATCTATATGGATTCACAAACCACATACTGTCATTTTCAGCACAATTATAGCAAATCTAATATAACTTACTGTCTCTGTCACTTTAGGTTGGTGAGATTAGGGACTGTAGGTCACACATAATGGCACTGCAACATCAGCAACTTTAGCTGAGTTACTGCAATACCCTGAGTAGGCAATTCACAACCAGCTTTTTTAAGGTCTTGCACTTTCTCCAGTGTCTCCAAGGAAATTAATCACACTCATTACTCAATACTTTTATTGTATTATTGTAGGGTGAGCATGCAGTCGCTTTTCATTTTTATAGTGGTATGGGCCAAAGTACCAGGGACTATATATAGGACTGTCACATATGGAGGAAATCAAATTTGCTGTTTGTATGTGTGCAGCTGAGGTGAGTGCGGTGCTGAAACTGGATAACGCAGTGGTGGGCCAGACAGCTTGGAAGACTGTAGGAGAACAGGCTTGGGACCAGACCTTCACTGTGGAGCTGGAAAGGGTCAGTACATACATATACACACACACATAAAGGCATAGTGTATTTAAGTATCTTTTCAGTACGGTAAAACAGTGTGTGTGTGTGTGTGTGTCGTTAGTCGAGGGAGATGGAGATTGCTGTTTACTGGAAGGACTACCGCTCTTTGTGTGCTGTCAAGTACCTGAAGCTGGAGGAGTTCCTGGACAACCAGAAACACAGAGTTCAGCTGGAGCTAGAGCCTCAGGGCCTGCTGCTGGCTGAGGTATACACATACACATACACTTTAACATAAACTGACACACACAACAAAAAATGGACAAAGGAACAGCCTTTCGTTTGTGAGGACATCTGTGTGCACACAGATGTCCTCACAAACATGACATCCATCTATGTAAGTGCTATAAATGCACACACACATATTTAAATGTGCACATGTACACTTGCCCACACACACTGAAAACACTTTGTTTTGATATATCATACTTGAAAGGTTCAATTGTCCCAGTAGGATGTCTGAAAATTAAATATGGGTGTGTCGTTTCCATGTTTTCACGCGTTCAGGTGACCTTCTTCAACCCGGTTATTGAGCGAGTTCCTCGCCTACAGAGGCAGAAGAAGGTCTTTTCTAAGCAGCAAGGTGAGGAAGAGACAGAACGGAGAGGATATGGAAACATATGCTGATCCTGGAAATAATTACACTGTTTTTCTACTCTGCAGTCTTAGTACAGTTTACATAGATTACTTTTGAAATGAACAAAAATGAAACTGGCTTTATCTTGAAAATGAATATGAAAGTTGCTATTACCGGGTACACTAGTTATATTTAGACCACAGCACCATCTAGTGGTGAATAAATAATCTGGTTTCTTCATGATTACGGCTTTATTTATGAAGCACTTATCTAAACAAAGAAAGATAGTACAGAAGGACTAGTCCCTCTCTTTCTGGTTATGGAAGTTTGGAACATAATTTCACTCATGAGTGTATCCCAGGCTATTAGAAATTCCCTTGGGAAGTCTGTGAATTTCAGAATTATTTTAACTGTAATTTGCATCATATGTTGGTTTTTTTCTCCATAACAATCACGACTGTTATAACCGGACATTTTAACCCTTTAATATTGCTATTATCTGAAAAACAATGAGAACACCATTGAAGGAAATGCAAATTTTAGGTTAAATAAAGAGTTCTTAATTGGTCAGGGTGCTGAGGGTCGGATCTTATCCTGGACAGCAAATACCTACAAAATAAGATGTGATAGTGGTGGACATTTAAAACCCTTTCCTTTCAGAAGGATCTATATCTTTACGACTCTAGTTGTGTTTACGTACTTGTGTTTCCAGGCAAGGCCTTCCTGCGGGCTCGTCAGATGAACGTGGACATCGGGACGTGGGTGAGGCTGCTTCGAAACGCCATTCCAACTGTCAACAACTCAGGAACCTACAGTCCCAATGCGCACAGCCTGACCCTCAGCTCCGGGTGAGACACACGCACACACAGCAAGCACGAATAAACAGTGCATAAGCAACACACACACACACACACTCCAGTTAATTGTACTGTGTAACGTTTGATAGCTGTCAATCAGACTTTGCTATCAAACGCAGCAGCCTTCCATGAACCCTTTTCCTCTCCACCCCATGTCTAACAACCCTTCTGTGTTTGTCTCCGTTCATTTGTCCCTCTGCATCAACGCGTTGGTCTGCTTGTTCGTGTGCGTGTGAACTTTCCAGGGAGGTCTCAGTGGAGAAGTTGAGTCTGGACAGCGACTCTCCGATAAGAGGCGATTACAAGAGAGACACGGACACACACACCCCGGTGAGACAGACAGACAGATAGAGAGGAAGCCTGGGAAATGGGGGAGGTTTGTGTGTGTCTATTGTAGTAAATCCACTCTGGTAGCTGTGGGAACAAGGGAATCTCTCTATTTAACATGACGTTAAAGCCCAAGTCCTGTTCCACAAGTAAAGACTGCATTAAACATTACAATATGGGATAAATAAACATTCATTTTGTCACTTGGATCAGTGAATATAATCCATAATCCAGGCAATAATTATTACAATTTAGGTTTGGACTATATTTTGAAAATAGACACATTTTGCTTAGAAATCTATTATTTGCAAATGAGAGGGAGCAAAAATTTCATTTTACGTTCATGTAAAAAAATGTCTTTGTTCATGTCAACATCTATTTCATAATTATGAGTGGGAATTTTCTAAAAGCACAGATATCTCTCACTTGGCGCTTGATAATACCGAAGTGCCTGAAAACAAAACAAATATGGACGCCTCATGTCTCCAAAGCCGGTTGTTTATCTATTAAATTTTGGTTTAGTTACATTATAGTTTTATGATGTCAGTCTTCGATATCTTTAAACCCTCACACAGACAATTTGCAGTGATACAGCTCTCTTGAGTTGACGTGTCTGATGTGAACTCTTACAAGTTATAAACATGGAAATCTTTCCATATCTATATTCCATCCCATATGACCTGAATGCAGCATAAGAGCTGCTGAAACATCTTTTATGTCCATCTCCCACCCTAGCTCTGTAGGCCCATAGAAAATCCAGAGAGCTCATACTGAAAAGGGTATATTAATCGATTATAATACAGTACTGTAGATATAGTTAATATGATCACAACAAATAGAAAGCAGGTGATTTGTGGGATTTGGACAAAAAGGAACAAAAGATGAGCCCTACTTGCTGGAAAGAGGTCTGTATGTCCAGTTCAAACTGTTGTCATTAAATCACGTGTCTGTTGTCATCCATCCTGTATCCTCTTTCCTCTCTGTCTCTGTGTCTTTTCCTTTGCGTTTCTTTCCTCGCTGGTCCCCCGTCAGGACCGACTGCCTGTCATCGAGCCCTTCTCCCCCCCAGACCTCACCCCCGAGTGCCCTGTTCGAACCCCATCTGCGTCTGTTAGCAGGTACACACACACTCGCATAAACAGTGCATCCTTATGCATTTATGTTTTACCTTACTCACATCATCACAGTTTTTTCATATAATTACTACAATACTGTTTGTTTAGTCTGCTATTGTTTCATAATAGGCCTTTTTCACGGAAGACATTTTGACACGTGACCGGAGGAAAAGCACAGTGTAATAATAAAAATATTAATGGTGGCTAAATTCCATTTAGCTGTTTTTTAGTATGAGAATGTTACATTTGATACAGTGCTCTACCCATTCTCACAGTTCCCATGTCTGACATGACAAATTATGCTGTTCTGAGCAGTTTGTTTGATTTTTAATCCATTATTTTTGTTATCCACTATAAATGCTCCTGCTGACTGTGTGTGTCCATCTCTCCAGTAAGCAGAGGACAGGTCCTCTGTCTCTCCAGGACTTCAGGCTGATTGCTGTGTTGGGCAGGGGACACTTTGGGAAGGTACAGTTTGGCGACTCTTTTAATGAATAAAGCTTTTAACACAAAAACCTATGGTGAAAGGTTCAGTCAGTAATAACACAAAGAACAAGAAAGGGTAGTTCTTGAAAGTAATATGCTCAACATGTGCACAAATCTAGGCACTTGCTGGCAATCGAAATACAAAAAAATGGCAGATTATTTGGATTGCAGTGTGTTCCTCAGGCAGCATCAAGAGGTTTATGCTGATGTATTTAAAAAATATCAAGTGACATGATAATTATGCCACAACCAGAAGACCATACATGCACGACAAATTGTAAAAAGCCTTTTTGGTTTCTTTATTCTTTATTCTCTTTGGTTTCTTTACATCGGGTGCCTGTGTTTGTGTACATGTTGAGCATAGTAAATGCTAGTAAACTAGTGATTTCCCTTTTTTTTTTCTTTGTGAAATGTTCAACATCACATGCAAAATTGCAGGAATTTTCATGTTTCATATGCATTATGTTATTTCAAAATAGTGTGTAACGTTTTAATTGGCAATAATTTAACAAGAAAAGTGAGTTTAAATCATGTAATTCAGACCTTGTTGTTGTATCTTAATTTAAGAAAGTTTCCATTTCTTTTCCTCATTAAACCAATAAACATTCACATCTAGAAGCTCTCACTTCACTTGTACAGCTAAATAAACTGCGTTGTCGCTTCATGTGTCTTTCTCCAGGTGTTGTTGTCGGAATACAAGAAGACAGGCAAGATGTATGCCATCAAAGCCCTGAAGAAAGGAGATATTGTGGCTCGGGATGAGGTGGAAAGGTACGTGTTGATGTGTTTTTATTACTTCCTGTGTTTGAGTGGTTGGTAGCTATTGGATCTTTGAGGTTCAATAATACATTTCACTGTATTTAATCTGTGCTGCTGCGCCTCAAATCCCCATGATTACAGTTCATCTGTGGGATGAGTGTGGGTGTCGACCAAAATAAACACTATCTAATTTTGTGTTCATGTCTCTCATTTTTTCCTCCAATCTTTTTTTTTTCTCCTCCCCTCAATCCTTAATTTTTCTCATTTTCTGCATCCTCTGGTCTTCCTCTGCATTCCACATCCTCCCTCACATCCCTCTACTTCTCGCTTGTCTCTCTTCCCTCCATACTTACTCTACTCCTTCTCTTGTTCACTTTATTTTGCCTCCACATCCTCTTTCCTTCCTCCTGCAGTCTAATGTGTGAGAAGCGCATCTTTGAGATCGTGAACATGTCGCACCATCCCTTCCTGGTCAACCTGTTTGCATGCTTCCAGACCCCCGAGCATGTGTGTTTTGTTATGGAGTACACAGCAGGAGGCGACCTGATGATGCACATCCACACAGACGTCTTCACAGAGCCACGAGCCATGTATGTAACAGGAAATCCTAAATATTTGTTTGTGTGATGTGAGTGTATAAACACATAATGCATATTTCCACAAATTAAAGCTCTCACACAAGTCTGTAAAGTCCTGATAGTAGAGGAAATTATTTCAATTATTTTCAAGGCTTGTGAAGTTTGGGAATTATTTTAAATCTCTTTAAATCTAAAGTAGAGTGACAAACCTCTACTTTTATAAATGCGCATTTTATGTAGATTTATGTAGCAATAAGTCCTACTGTTATGGTCATTTTGGAGGCAGTAGTTAAGGATAGATTCTGAAGTCTGTATTAAAACAATTCTTACATGTCCATATGTATATTGTTTCTCCTGTCCATACTCCAATGTCTGCTGTGAATAAAAGGTCTATTTATTTTATTTTATAAGTGGTGGAAGGTTGTCTTTCTGTGCAAAAATTTACTGCAAAGTTCAACCAAAGCTTTGTTAGCAAGGAAACACTGTCCAAGATAAACAAACCGTACATTTGGTGCAAAAACACAGAACAACAACTGCATTTTGTGCCCCGTCGCTTACATTGGAATTGTGTTAGGAAGGGCTCTTGACACAGCCAGTATGAACAGGACGAACAATTACGGTGATCAAAACCTGTTTCAATGTGCATATGGGCATGAGAGTGCTGTCTTAAGACAGACTTGAGAAAACGCTAACCTATCCTTTAACAGAAGTATTGTATTGAACTTCATATTACAAAGATGTGTTTCTTGTATCTTGTCCTTCCCTTTATATACAGACTGTTTTAACGTCTGACTGATAAATCTTATTAAAGGCCCTGCACAGAGCCCCACATAGAACTCTGCTCAGATCGATTGTTGGGTGGAACAATGCTGGGATTTACATGAGGCCACCCAGACTCCATATACAAATAAAAATGACAGGAGAGTGTGGGAGACATCAATCAAGCTCAGTCTGTACACACCCACACAGTCCTGAAGGAGAGGTCTAATCGCTTGAAATACATGAAATCCTCTGTGTGAATTTACAATGAATGTGCAGGGCTTTTTTAAGGAAGTAAAAACTCTGGCTTTTAAACCAGTTCTTTATAAAATGGTCATGGTATCCCAAAAATCCAACAGAGAAATTATCTGTTCATTCAACTTTGACATGAAAGCTACGTATTTCCTCTAGTAGTAATAGTTAATTCCCTTTCATTGCAGGTTAGTAATAATGTTCCTTTGTTTTGACTTCAGGTTTTATGCAGCCTGCGTAGTTCTTGGACTTCAGTTTCTCCATGACCATAAGATTGTGTACAGGTGAGTGGAACCCACACAAACCTGCTTCCTCACATGATTGCTGGGGTGTAAAAGACATCTACGTCTCCTGAAAAAGCAACAGCCTAAAAAAAAAAAAAATCTATCCATTGAAATCTGCAACAGATGTTGGTGTGTAGGTCATGCACTGCTGTGCCTCGGTACAGTCTCACAGAGCAGTTCGCATGGCTCTAGACTCTTGTTAGAGTCTTGTTTGTATCTCCTTTAATCTGCTCGTGCACTCTCGGCTGCGTTTGGTGAAATACTGTAGCGACACGGATTCTCACCTACGTCTTTTTACCTTCCCTCTCTTCCAGAGACCTCAAGCTTGACAACCTGCTGCTAGACACAGATGGTTATGTGAAGATTGCCGACTTTGGACTGTGTAAAGAAGGTGGATATCGATGTTGCTGACAGATGGCCTTGTTTTATTTTAAAGTCTGCCTGTTGCACGCATTTCCCTAAAAGCTTTCAGCTAGAAACAATTTTCATCTTTCTGCCTCTGTCGGTAGGAATGGGCTTTGGGGACCGGACCAGCACTTTCTGTGGGACTCCAGAGTTTTTGGCCCCAGAGGTCCTAACGGATACGTCCTACACCAGGGCAGTAGACTGGTGGGGACTGGGGGTACTCATCTATGAAATGTTGGTGGGAGAGGTGAGAGCTAATATACTGTACACTCACATCCACGAAGCTCGTACACTGTCCATGGGGTGATAGCTGGACACTTTTGAATACACATTATAAAGGTGTCTGTGTTTATGGGTCAGGGCTCTAAACTTCATACATTATCCTGTAACTGCAGCGTCAGTCAGTGTTGTCATCCCCACTGTCTCTTTATGGTTCCTGTTAATCTGTACAGTAAGCCATACAATAACAGATCAAACCATATCATACCAAACACCAGCAACAGCAAAAGTATATTGATTTTATATTGTTAAATGGCTGTGAAAATGGGACATGCAAATGGTTAAATAAAACAATTAGCATATTGCAAGTGTGGTGAAGTTCTTCAGCCTTATATGCCTTGTTTATATTCCTACTCACCTTTACAAAGAGAACTGGATGTTCACAATCACTAACAACCCACTAAGACAAGATACTGCTTTATTAGTCCCTCAGTGGGGAAATTGCAGTGTTACAGCAGCGAAGGTAGTAAATAACAAGTATAGCACGGAAAAGGAAAATAGAAGGTAAAAACATGCATGCATACATGCACACATGCATACATACATACATAAAACTATGAATATCAGTGCGACCCACTAACCCACTGTGGTTAAAACGCTGATTTGTGAATTTCAAATGTCTAACATGGATTGCGTTGAATTAAGTTTGCTTTTATGTGTGTGTGTGCGTAGTCTCCATTCCCAGGGGATGATGAAGAGGAGGTGTTTGACAGCATTGTGAATGACGAAGTCCGCTATCCACGCTTCCTATCCACGGAGGCCATTGGCATCATGAGAAGGGTAACAATACACACAAGCACACTCTTTCTCCTTCTCTTACCGACTTTATCACCTATGAACAATATGTGAGAAACTGCACATACATATGAAACACTTATTAGTTACTAAAATAGTTGACAAACTGACACGTTCACTTATTCACAATCACAGAGGTCACACATTGATGTTTGACTGTAATATCCTTTTATTATTGTGTGTGTGTGTGTGTGATCATGAGCAGCTGTTGAGGAGGAACCCGGAGAGAAGACTGGGCTCTGGTGAAAAGGATGCAGAGGAGGTGAAGAAGCAGCCATTTTTCAAAGTAAGTACACTTGTGCTGTTTTTTGATGTGGTTGGGGAAGTGCAATCGCAACTATTGAAGTGGTTTTCCACAGGAGACCACAACAAGGTTAAATAAACTGTTGATGTGTGGAGGTGTGCTGAACTTTCACTTTGGCTGTCTCTGCTTGTATGATTCCACCCTGCAATTTTTAAAACTGATCCACTAATCAAATAGCACATATTCACTTTGCATCAGCAGTAACAGCAGGTCATCATTAATCACAGGGCTTGTCCACATGTCCCAAATATCCTTGAGCAAACACTAAACTCTGGTGTGATTAAAGCTGACTATCTGTGGAAATGTGGCTCTACTTGTCCTTCTTGACACTTTGAAGGAAATGTAGGCAGAACTAAGATCAACAGATTCTGAATTTACAGTTTTAATTATTTCTCATCTTTTTTCCCCTTTAGAATATGGACTGGGAGGCGTTGCTGCAAAGGAAGGTGCCCCCTCCCTTCATCCCCTCCATTGGTGGCAGGGAAGATGTCAGCAACTTTGACGAGGAGTTCACCGCTGAAGCTCCAATGCTCACACCCCCACGAGAGCCTCGCATGCTCTCCCGCAAAGACCAGGAAAGCTTCCGGGACTTTGACTACGTCTCTGACCTCTGCTAGTGGGCTGGGGGCTCACAGACCTCGAGGAATGTTCAACTTTGAAGGCTTCATGGTGGACCGGGCAGTCTCTACTGACTGTCCCGCTGACTGTTTGTCTGCCGTTAACTACACTGTGAATGAATGCGGAGAGACCAGAGGCAGCCAGTCTGTGTTTTGTGTGTCTGCAGGGTTTTAAAGATCGAGGACTGAGAAAATAAAAGCCGGGACGGATAGCTGATGAAATGTTCTATCACAAACTAAGGCCCCCTCTCCAACATTTGTACAACACACCAGTGACTTGAGTTTCTTGCTAACATAAGCCTTTAAAATGCCTCCTCCCATCCTCGTATGTGTCCACGTGTAGTTACAGTACCTGCTGTGAGAGGAGGAGCTCGCTGTCTCCTCGTACTGTTGACTGTTTGGGGGTTCCTTAACGGCCTCGCATACCAATGCCTTACATTTGTACTTGTATTTGATCCACAGAAAAGCATTTTGTTTTTTATTTTGTGGCCCTTTGTATACAACGGAGGATTTGCTTGTGAGAGTGGAAATAGTGACGCTCAGAATGAAATTGTACTGAAAGCTTCCCCTATGATGATGACCTTGAGTCATGGTGACCGATGCTAGGTGAATTATGAGTTAATTACGGGGTAAAGAACCACTGTCTTACTTTTCTTTAGGACTTTTACCAACTACTCTTTCAAATGTGTGCTGCTGGGATTTTAATTTCTGTGACAAATGTTACAACAGCAATTTGCAAAGAAGTCATATTTTATGACTGTTGACTTGTCGGTGAATTATTCAATACCCACCACATGCTTGTTTTAATTGGATATTTGGGTGTTAATTAATTTGATGTAAATATGTGTAGCAGACATCAGACACAGAATCACAACCATCAGCATTCAAACGATGTGGTGATGTTTTTTTTTTTTTTAAGTTGAGGGGATCTGAACACTAAGACTTACAGATGTACAAGTAACAGACTGTCCATTATGGGTTTGAGACACATTCAACCAGTTATCTACATGCTACCAGAGTTTTGTGAACATGAAGTAAGTCATTTCCATCCAAGACAATTATATCTGACTGTAAACTCTTCAAACACTGGCTGTAACAGCTGTTTTTAGTGTCAGTTTTAAGAACTTAAGCCACCAACCATTTTAAAAACTGTCCATTGTGGTCATTGCAGGGTTTGGTTTCCATCAAAGGGATAAAATCATCTTTGTTTCAGCCAACACCAACTGATATCTTCACAAGCACAACAAACCTCATTAGCCACTTTTCCACAGTAGAGCTTATTAGAGCTTTCTGCAGTGAATGCTGCCTTCGATCCCAGCTAACAAGTTCTCTTGGCAATACGTTTTTACATGAACAATGTCATTTGATGGAAACCGGAGCGATAAATGTTGGAAAATATGAGTCAGTGGTATAAACTTGTGTAACACCATTTCTGAGTACAGCAGAGGTTTGTTGTGAAGCTGTATGTACGATGGTGTGGATTTTACTTATCTTGTGTATGACAATACAAAATCGTGCGCGTATGAGATGACTTTTTTTATAAAGAAAACCTGAAGATGATGGTTGTGTGTTGTGGTTATGGATATGGGAGTGTCCATTCAATCCATGGCAGGATGAAGTACAGAAACAAAAATGGCAATAACACGTCAAATGCACATCAGTAAAAGTAGTACGTATTTGTCAGTAATTATTGTAAGTGGAGAAATGCATTTGAACGACAGCATTTTGAATGAACGGGTGAGGATCTAAATTAGTCAACTGTCCTGTTTTCATTTAAACTTTGGTTTGCAATAATTCAATATCAATCAACTTTCAGAATTGTCGATAATGTGATCATGTTATTTTTGTACAAAATTGTGATTATAATCATTTAATGATTTGAGGTTAGTTTTGCAGATTAATCTGGTGATTATTTTGTAGATTGAGTGAGTAATTGCTTAGTCTATAAAAATGTGTAAAGTTGTTTGTTGAAACTCGCCATAGCCAAGGGCGGCATCCAAGGCCCAAAAATAATACATTTCAAATGATTTAAAATGGCTAAATATCAACAAATCCTCACTTTGGACATTGTCAAACCAGCCGAAGTCTGGCATTTCTGCTCATTTAAATGACAAATTATTAATCAATTATCAAAGTTGTTGATTCATTTTCTATCGTTAATTAATTCCTTAATCTCAGCTCTATAACCATGTAATGAACAAGTGGAACACAATGTAGAACATGAGCGTGATGTGATTATTAATATTGGTTGATTGATTTCAAACATATCGCCACAGCCCAACATGAGTTGGATTTCTGGATCACCTGCTGAAGTGTTGCAGATTGTGTCCCTGAATCTTAATACCAGCTGATAATGAAATTGAGGTTACCTGGTGTAACCCCAGTTCTATGAGAACAAGCGAGGCCCTCTAGTGGGCTTCGCTATTGGTTAGTCCCCTCGAGGCCCCACCTCGGTACCTGAGCAAAAGTCCAATGCACGCAACGCCCAATCCGGGGGTAGCACCCTCCTCTATAAAACACTAGTACACAGACTCAGCAGCCGCAACCAGGGCCAGCTGGGGCCGGGAGTTAAAGACCAAGCCTCTCAGTCTCAACCTTCACACCATAAGACGCCATCCCAGAATCGGACACGAGGATGGTGCTCCCTGCCTGACAAAGAGCTATCTATGGGCAGATCTGGAAACAGCCAGGGGCCTGCCTCTGTCAGTCAATCCAGTTCTGGGAACCACCTGGGACACGGACTCTCCGGCGCCACAATTATCGCAGACAAATGCTGCTGCGTCCAGGGAGAGGCTCTAGTCCTCCTCGATAGGACCTCCCCTGGACATCTTGTCTGCTCCCATGTTAACCTGAAGTGATCATTTCTGTACATGTCTGCTCCGACCAGAAAAACACAAGAAAACTACCAGACGTTCATAGGAAAGAAGTTAAGACATTTGACTTATACGAAAATACACGTGTAAGCAATCACTGTCATTGAACTGTAGATGTTAAAAGTTATCAAGTTTCAACATCTGCAAACCACACCTGCTGATGAAGACCTTGTGATATGGTAGAAAGCGCCAGAACAAGCAAGGTCAAGAGGGAACTGTCAAGCTCAACTTTTAGGGTCAACATGGATGACAAGTCCTACAGATGCTCAAATGTGGAAAGGTTTAAAACATCTTCAGTTCCCTGGTAACTGAGCTAACTCAATCACATGATGTGAACCATGTGATGTAGTTGAAATCCCCAGAACAAGTGAGTAAGTGGACCTTGAGTTTATTTAGTTTCCAAGGTTAAGGATGAATTGTGGAGCTTAATTTACCCGGACCTTTTCCAGTTCTCCTCTTAAGGACAGGTATGGTTGCTCCTTAACCCCACCTGTATAAACTGGGTAAACTGGGTAGACTCCCTCCCTCCCTTCCTTCCTCCCTCTCTCTCCCTCCCTCCCTCCAGTCAGTCAGTGTGCTGCTGGCTCTGCCTGCCTGCCAGAGAGGGGAGTCGAGAGCTCTGCTGGGAACTACATGGTGCTCAATTTTTCAAGATGTCGTCGCTGGAACAGAGGCTGTCGCGAATCGAGGAGAAACTAAAGCAGGAAAATGAAGAATCTCGCCGGAGAATCGACCTCAACATCGACATGAGTCCACAGCGATCACGTCCGAGGCCGAGTGAGTGTCCACCGGGGAAGGCCGGGGAGTCGGTAACGGCCAGAATAGTAGGGAGAAAGATCGCAGAGGCGCAGGGAGGCAGGGAAGGAGTGGGGGTGTTTATGCTGCTCCTAGCTACTACATGCTAACAGGCTAGCTACCTAAACAAACACCGACTCGGGTTGGTCGGTTGATTTTACTGTCAAATCACTGACGTAAAAAGTTGGATAATTTATATAGAGAGTTAAAAAAATAAAAAAAAATAAAAATTAAGCGCTGTCATGAAATTTCTCGCTGGCAGTCACGTCCTGAAATCTGTTCCGATTCTGTCCTGTCAAACATGCTAAGCTAGAACGCTAGCAGTCTGAGTGATAGTCGGTGGCAGGCCCAGCTTCAATCTGAAAATGTCCCGTTTCCAGCCTGCTCATGAAATATTATGGAAGTGCCATTTATCCCCAGCACGTCTGTAGTTTCATGTCGTTATTAGCGGCGTGTTTACTTGTGAGTGTTGCGGCGAAGTGAATTTTCACCTCACTGGTCCCCTGACCGTTGACGAAACGGACGCTATTTTGTGCGAGCTATCGGATAACTAGCTAACGTTCAACGTACGTTTCCTGCCCGTGGTTACGTTGCTGTGTTTCACGCACAACCACTTCGCCACGTTTGGAGTAGCCTTTAACTCTGCTGTGAATTCGTTCAATACATTCCTTCGCAGTTTCCGGTCAATGTGAAGTGAGTGTTTTTAGAATATTTGTGAAACGTGTAGCGTCGGGCCCTTGAACCCGTCCGGTGGAGGAAACTCTCCAGCAAACAGCCCGGCTAGCTTTGCCTGTGCTGACTGACATGTAGCACCGGAATAAGTCCTGTGCTGAAGGCAGAACGCTCTTTATTATCTTACCGGCGTAACCTAGTGAACGTTTTACAACTGTTAGCCAACAATATCAGAAACCCTATGCAGTCACTGACTACAAGGTTCCTTCTTTCCCACAGATCATCACTTCTGGTCCATTCACATGAGATTTGAGGGGCCACAAACATGCTCTTTTTCCTTTTCTGTTCTTGTTGAAATGTTTTGTTGTGGGTTACATTAGCTGTCTGTAAGAATGAAAGTGCGACTGAGTGGAAAGGAAAGCCCGGTGGTATTCTACATTTTTCTTATTGTTGGCAAGTCTCATGAAAAGGCCACGACCATCAATCAATTGATTCTACTACAAGTGTGATGGTTACTGTTCTGTGACCTCACATATTGCTGTCCAAAAACTAGTAACGCTCCAGTCCGATACTGACCCGAAGGAAGTTGATCCATGATGCAAACAGTCCACATTATATACGCTTTCTTTCTCAATGTTATTAAATTCCCTGTTTTGAAGCCACAGTGGGCCAATTTTTAGCACACCAGCAATCTGTCGCTTTTTGTTACCTTTCATGAAGTGAGCCCAGTAAGTTCCCCCGCAGGGAGCTATAGAAATGTTTCAATTTGGGGATAAAGACACCTCTGTATCAGCAGATATTCCGAGTTGGTGTGTCAGTGGTGGTTCAGTGCATACCTATTAAAAACACACCAATGGATCCACCGCTGGATTACATGTTGTTTCATTACAGTGAACATGGGCCCTCTAGTTTATTTTGAGCTGATCCCACTGCTGTAAATACTCACCAGAGCACCAAATGAGTATTAATCTGAAGTTGAAAATAGTCCCCCAAAAAAATCTTAACTCCTGTTTGAGTAATATTTGCTAAAAACTACAGTGAAACCGGTGTTTGGAATCTACTGAGCCTTTTGTAAAAATTAAATTATATATATATTTTTTACCCGTTTTTTAAAGATTTACAGAGGACTACATTTTTGAGTATGGTCTTTTCAAAAGATTCATTGACGACGACAAAAATATAGAATAACGCCAGCCTTATCCTATGACTTACTACACCTCTTTTGTTTATGTGTGAAGAGAACAAGGGAATTGTAGACGTCAGAATGTCTGTTTCTTTTCCCCCTATTTGTTATGTGATGGAGAGTGTGTGCACGTGTGATCGTCTCATTAGAACAGTGCAGTAATGTGCGTGTGTGTTTGTATATTTTTTTTTTCCTCCGTCTAGTCATCGTGATCCAGCTCAGTCCTGCTCCAGCCCCCTCCCAGCGTGCAGGTATCATTCAATCCATCGCTCTCTCTGCCACTGCACCCTGTCCCCCTGTTTCACCTCCCACCCCATCCCCTCCTCCCTCAGCTTGGTCTTTCTTCTTTTTTTAAACTTATCAGAGACCAACACAGGCAGTTCCCTACATTGTCCCGAGTTTAGTTTCTTTTGTTTTGCTCCTGTCAGTAGCCTAATAGCCCCTCGATACTACTACTTCACTTACTTTAGTTACTCGCATTTGTCTTTTTAACACTTTGTTATGCACTTTTCTTTCATACAGTGTAATTCAGAGTATGAAGAGGACAGACTGGAATAAGATCTGTTACTACTTTAACTAGTGGTTAAAAAAAGTCAGTTTGCCTCCTCCAGCATTTTATGTTTCGGCCAGATTTCTTCTTCTGTATCTCACGGATTACAACTGGGTTTAATCCATATTTGTGAAACCTCTCCTTGACCAGTTCTGACATCTTAGCACACCAGTTATTTACACCTCCCTTCAAATCACACCCTCTCTCCATCTTTCCATCTTTCCATCCCCACTCACCCCCCCGTGTGCTTGTGCCAGTGGCAGGGCAGTGTTGGTGTGTGTTGTTTGCACTGTATGTGTGGATGACGTGTGTCATATAATTAATCTTCGTTTTGCTGGAAGCAGAGAATCACAGTGCATGTGGCTTTTCTGCACGCCACAATGTTTTGGGTTGTGTTTTGTTTGACACAGTCTCTAATCCAGCATCCCCACTGGTCCCTCTGCAGGAGTTCTGTGAACACTCTGGCTTCTCCTCTCTCTCTTTTTGTTGTGTGGCGACTCATGACTTGCCCTTCTGTCCGAGTCTGACTGGCTATCTAACTTCCAGCTTAGTCTGTGCTATGCAGTTTTGGCTGAATTTCTCCTCTTTGCCTCTCTCACACACACACACACACACACATCGGACTGTTTGATGTTGATTGTCTGTTATTCATCTTCTGGCATCCCCTCCTCTTCCTCCTTCCTTTGTAGCAGCTCTGTGTGAGCAGGAGGCGGTGCAGCAGTGCCTGTGAGTGTTTGTGTCTCTCCCCCTCCTCGCTCTGTCTGCCTCTCTATCCTCTCCTCCGTCCATCTGGAGCCAGCCGAACTATGGAGATGCGATCTGTGCCAAAGGCTGCCTGAGTTTTCCTTCCTCTCCATACTAACCCCTCTTCCCCTTCACTAGCTCATTCTCCCCTTACAGGCTGATCCATCCACAGGTGACTCACGGATACAAACACCTGCTGGCACTCTCAGAAGAGCTGCCAACCCGCTACTTAAAAAATAATGATAATAACAACAGCTGCACGGTCCTCCAAAATGTTTTGTGAACTGGTTTCAAACATCTTAAAAAGCTGAAAAAATGTGAAATTGATAATAAGTAGGGATTTAAACTCTTGCGCCTGATGGATATACAGTTGGGAATTTGGCATCTAGGGTTATAAAGTCATTTAGGGAGGTCAATCGGGCTGTGGGGGTGTTATTTTCATTTCTCCAGCCATCGGTTCTGTCAGTTAGGATAACATTGTACTCACCAAAAACAATTTCTCAGATCTGGGAACACATCGCTAAAAAGAAGAAAAGCCCAGGTTAACCAAACTTATTTGGAAGACAAAACAAAGGTGAACAGTAAACTTTTCTGCCAAACTGTCCATTGCATTTCGCAAATTGACTTCCTGGTTCAACTTTGATGTGCCATGCTTGCCGTAGTTGGGTACACTTACAGTTTTCCTGCACAATGAAGGATTATTAACAACGTTGCAACCTATATTGTTGACTGACTGCTCGTGCTTGTTTTCTTGTGCTATCATAACTAATGCAACCAGTGGCTGGAGCTAATAAAATAAAAGCCAAGTGTTAATAAACTGTAGTCTTTCTTTAAAATGTGAGCTGTGGATGTCCACGTTCCTACACTACCTCCCGAGCTGTGGGCTAACCCTGTGCTGTCTCTCCCTGCCTGAGAGTGGTGCTGCTTTTGCTCTGAGATAACCGTCCTGTTTGTTTTAACATTAGGTCGGGACATCAGGAAAAACAATAACAAAGCTGTAACTTTGGGGAAATAAAAACAAGTTCAAATGCTGGTTAAATACTACATGGGATCTAGATAGCAGGCCTGTAGTGAAAGAACTCTTTGACTTTGCCAAGTCCAGTTTCTCTTGGTGTCTCATGGGAAATCATTTTCAGTCAGTGCTATGATAGATCACATTCTTTTCTCATCACTGTAAAAAAAAAAAAAAACTGAAGCCCAGATTTCAGGAAGGAAATGCAATGTTCAAGAGAACACTGAAATTGGTTAAAGCTAATAAAACACAAATAATAATACATCATCACCACTAAAATAATGGAGCCAGTGAATGCATGAATAAACAGCCATCTTACACCTTCTGGCATGCTGGCCGCTGGTGCTAAACGTACCGCACCATTCGTTCTGTTCTCCTGTCTGTGTCTAATGTGTCATGCTCCCCACCCCAGCGCTCCAGCTGCCACTGGCCAACGATGGAGGCAGCCGGTCATCGTCTTCAGAGAGCTCTCCTCAGCACCATCCCTACCCCAGCCGCCCGCGACACATGCTCACCCTGCCCACACCTCCGTACGGCCTACAGAAGAGCCTAGAGAAGTATGTGGGCATATGCTGATGTTCGTCTGGGCAATATTGTTGTTGAAAATGGGTATGCAGCATAGAATTGAATGAAGACGGTGGTAAAAGATTGTTGATTTAACAAAAGAATATTCAGTACATTTTTTATTTTTATCAAATACCCTTTCATTGAATGTCACCTAAGTGATAAGTAGCATTAAGTGTTTTCTATTAGCAAGTCTTTTACATTTGACTCTAAATGAAACTCAGGCAGTTTCAACTTTGAATCACAACTATCTGGTGTGAAAATGAATATGAACTAAGACACACGTGCACAGATATGCACACAGGATGAGTCAGTGCAAGTGCAGAGGAGTTGTTATGTAAACACGGAGAGACAAAACAGTCACTGATCTTATGTGTATACGCATGATTGTCACATGACCACAGCGCAGAAATACACAGACACTGGGGAGTGCGTAGAATAAAGGGTCATTAGAAGAGCAGGTTATGTTACACATAATCCAACCACATGCGGAGTGTATGGGTTGAAGAGATGTACAGAAACGCACACACACAGCGTCCATTTGGGAGTCAGACGTCTCTCATCTCACTATGGATGTTTCACACTGAAACATGCTTCACATAGCACTTGCACTCCCTGACATTGGGTGTGTGTTTTGTCCCCACAGTGCAGAGATTGACCAGAAATTGCAGGAGATCATGAAACAGACAGGTTATCTGAAGATCGACGGTCAGGTGAGATGTATACACAGACACATGTTGAGTTTCTCTCGTCTGGGAATCCCCTACATGATTCTTGACATTTTTCTAATGGTCAACATATCCCATGAAAAGACCAAAACCAACCATCGGGTCCTACTAACACGTATTGTCTTGCAGCCAAAGCCTGATGTATCTTATTCCTCTGCGCCACAGAGAACTGTTGTTGTCCAAAAACTATAAAACCCCCCCCCCGCATAAATGAGGCACACGACTGCACTGGGTGACCTGTTCCTTCATCACCATGAACACGGATACTAGTTTATTTTCCACAGATAGCATCCTGCTGCTGTAAATACTCACTAGATCTGTAAATAACCCACTGCTGAAAAAAGTCCCCAACAAATGCTCTATTCACTCCTGTTTGAGTACCATTTGCTACAAACTACAGTACCCAGGTGTTTTAGGAAATTACTTGGGCTTTAAACAAATAAACATTAACATTTTCACTAGGAACTGATGGGCTGAGGGCTGAAAGCCACAGAGAGGGTGGGAAAACAGCATTGTTTTGAAAGACAGACAAACGCATTGTTGGTTTTGGTTTTTCTGATGATTTTGTTGACAATAAGGAAAATATAGAAATAAGTCAGACTTATCCCATAACACAATCTCAGTCGTTAATTAAAATTTTTTTAACACTTCTTTGTTCTCATCAGTATTCAGTAAAAAAAAATCCAATTGATGTCACTATGATGAGAAACCAGGTATAGTGAGAACGGAGACCATTGTTAAACCAGGTCAAGACTAAAACCCTATGAAAGCAAACGGCGACAATACTGAAGCGTCGTTGAGCAGAGAATCTCGATCAAGGAAAACAACAGCGTTCCCTGGCCGTTTCTTTTCTCTTTGTCAATAAACAGACTATTATAAAAACTCAAAAACCATGAGACGTGTGTTGTTTTTTATCTACAAAGTATCAGTCAGTGCCAGCCGTGGCTTGAAAGATCCTTGAGAGAATTATTTGACTCATTGCTGCCCACGCAGACTGTTTTCACTTCCTCTCATTAGCCCAGAGGGGTTGTTACATCATGCACTCAGTGAGACGTCATTCACAGCATCTCAGTCACCAATGATTTAATTTTAATTTGTTAGTAAATGGCCCACAGGGGTTTAGTGTTGTTTTGCGATACAGAAATTCAGAACTGGTGACTCATCTATTTTCAGATTGAAGAATTTGCATAGAAACAACATCCAGGTATTTTTTAGGAGGTAATAATATCTTGAGAATCCTCTAAAGACTTGTTTTGTCTGTTTGTGCCTCCTTGTCCGCCCACAGAGGTATCCAGCGGAAGTGACGGACCTGATCAGTGAGGGGGAGATCGGCAGCGGGACCTGTGGCCAGGTCTTTAAAGTGCGATTCAAGAAGACTGGCCATGTCATTGCTGTCAAAGTAAGAGCCTCCTGCTCTCACCTATTCGCTGTTTACGCAACACATTTATCAGTACTTTCTTTCCTCTGAAAAGCGGCCTGCTAAAATATGTATAATTTACAACAAGAGTTTTACATGTCATTTGTTGAATGTAGTTTTTACTGTTTTGTTTGGTCTTGGTTTGATTCTGCTAATGAACATAGAGGAGCCATTTAAAACGGATAGTCAGCGAGGCCGACAAGTTGATAAGAGTCAAACTCAACAAATGCACTGAAAGATGTTGACGTAATGATGAAATATGTTTGATATGTCAACCACTTATCTGTTAAATTATTTTTTTTTACTTTTTCATGTTCTCTCATTTAGATGTAAGAAGAGTTAAATGTTTTATTCCCCCATGCCATACGTTTATTATTTAAAGGGTCCCCATTAGCTTCAGCTGTTGCTGTTATTCAGTAGGTTATTCAAGCTCCTTCTGTAGGTGATTGTAGCTTCCTGTCAGAGGAGCATCTGTACAGAACAGTGTATTTTAGATTATTTGTTTTAGGTTTGGGAAGACATAATTGATAATTAATCGACATAATTGATTGTTAGCATTGCTTGTAAGCTTCTGGTGTCTGTCAGCACTAGAAAGAATTCTGATGGGTAGTCAGGAGGGTTTGTAATGCTATAAATCTCCATAATATGATTGTTGTGTGATTACTGTAGTTATTTATGTTTTACTAATTCTGTGAAATTGATGTGTGTGTGATTTTGCTGCTAATGCTCTGAACGACTGACCCGTGTACATCCCATCGTTTTCGTCGAGCTAAACCTTTTTAGGGAACATATTGGCCTGTGGCTTATTTTCAGAATATAAGGAAATGTCCCTACAGGGACCATAAAGACAGGAAGTGAACTCTGAAGCATTAGTCAACATGATCACAATATAGGAGCTTGATGCTCAGCCCAGCTTAGCGCTCTGATTTTCTGTTGTGTTTTAATTGTGACCTGTTTACCAACACAGTGGCAGTAATAACCCTGCACATAACAACCCTCCTATTTAAGAGAAGACTTAATTGCAGACGTCCGAGCTGTGGAACTATTATCTCACCACGGGAGTCTTTGTTTTGTTATTTTCTAATGGCTTGTTTCTTAACATGCACGCTGTCAGGGACCTTACATGTCTCGTGTGTGTGTGTGTGTCACCAGCAAATGCGTCGTACAGGAAACAAGGATGAGAACAAGAGGATCCTGATGGACCTGGATGTGGTGCTGAAGAGTCATGACTGCCCTTATATCATCCAGTGCTATGGCGCCATAGTTACCAATGTGGGTTTCTCCAAAATACGTTACTGTCTGTATTCTTAGCACCAAAAAAGCAGGACAGTAGTAATCAGAGTACTTCCACAGCTAAAAAACAAACTGCAGGTTTAGGTTTCTGTTTATATCTGCTTTTACACATATATTTCAGTAATCTCCCATGTGGTACCTCCTGATTTGAGCTGGTAAAAGCTGGATGGGTGTTTGTGTACGTGTATAGACGGACGTATTCATTGCCATGGAGCTGATGGGAACATGTGCTGAGAAGCTGAAGAAGAGAATCCAGGGCCCCATCCCAGAGCGAATCCTTGGAAAGATGACCGTGGCAGTAAGTGGAATACACACACACTCCACTTAATTGTACTGTGTAACATTTGATAGATGTCAATCTCTCTCTCACACACACACACACACACACACACACACACACACACACACACACACACACACACACACACACACACACACACACACACACACACACACACACACACACACACACACAC
>JAVQJF010115161.1:0-37108 GCA_036023855.1 Gadopsis marmoratus
GTGTGTGTGTGTGTGTGTGTGTGTGTGTGTGTGTGTGTGTGTGTGTGTGTGTGCGTGTGTGTGTGAGACACAGAGACAGGCTGAGGGTGTGTGTAACTGTATGTAAGACGAGGAGGAAAAAAGCAGGGAGAAGGACTGATGGGGCAGGGCTACAGTTGTAGGACGAAATGAGTTTCAGTATGTAGACACCGCATTCCGTAGCTACCATGTCCTGCAAAATCAAAAAAATGTTTTAAGAATTCAGCGGTTGATTGATTTTCCTGTCACTGTTCATGATGAGCATTGATCATTGTGATCAACACCCCGTCAACCTCTTTGCCTCTGTTAAGGTTTAGTAAGTATTGCTTTATGGGAAACAGGATTAGTTGCTATGCAAACTGTAACCAGGGAATTAATGAGCAACGCCTCTTACTTACTCACTCATGTTCTGTTTCTATTTTTATTTATGCACTGTTTATGTGATGTTCTTTGAAGACTGTTCTTCAAACCGAGCACATGTATCGCATATAATATGTGAGAGGGCCTTCTTTAATTTGATTATACAGTAGATATCAGTGCTGGAGCCTGGCTGCATCACTGTCATACCCTGTAGCAACTGTAGACAATTGACTTCCTATGCATAACTCAAACATCTGGCCATCATCACTGAGTGCCTGAAATCTTTCTCCATTCCATGTGCAAACTGCACCATGTCATGCAATCTAATAAGTCTCCTCTGCTGTCATGAAGATAATTCGCTACGCTCTTATTCGTGACTACAATATGACAGTAATGCAGCTCGCACATTTAACGGGAAGAGAAGGACAGCAGCTGCTAATCAATTTGATAATCAATAGCTTGCTGTACTTTGTGATTTATTCACACTGCTGGAGCACGTCAGTGAGCGGTCAGATAGCTGCTCAGAGAATGATTAGGGTTTATACCTGCTCTGCTTCATATAAAAATCTCTGTTTTGATTGATTACATTTATTACCTCAAAGGTGAAAGTTTCCTTTCCACTAAGCACTAAGAGTCTACAGCCATGCACAAGGCACAGCAGTGCTTTGAGCAAACATCAGCATGCTAACATGCTCACAATGACAATGCTAGCATGGTGACGTGTAGCTGAAATAATGTTTGCCCTGTTTACCGTCTTAGTTTAGCCTGTTAGCAAGCTAACATTTGCTGATCAGGACTAACACGCCATTAGCTTTGCAAGTATTTGGTCATAAAACCAGAGTACTGGACAAATTGAAATTTTGACCTGATGACGGTGCTAGATAAAAAGTGAAAGGATCACCAAAGGATATGAATGTCTGCAGCACTTCATGGCAGTCCATTCACTGGTGGCTGAGACATTTAAACTTGAAACCACAAATGTCAACCTCATCATGGCGCTGGACGAAAAACCAGGGGGTCAATTAAGTCATAAGGATACATTGTCTGGAAAGCATGACTGTCTCCAAAACTTTGTGCCAGTCTATCTAATAAACGTGGAGATACTTCAATGGACAGGTGAAGAATTTTACCTGCTGGTGGCGCTATGTGAAAAGTTATGAGAACACCAAAGTCATTAGGATTCATCCTCTGGGCACCATGGATAGCTGAAAAAAAAAGGTTGATCAAATATTGCTGAGATATTTCAGTCTACGGCAAAGTGGTGGACGTTCAGCTGAAGTAATGTTTACCCTGTTTACCATCTTAGTTTAAAATGACAGACTGACATTGTCATCCGTAAAAACAGCGGAGGTGAAAATAGATCTTATGGCCTGTGTTTTGCAAACCCGCTGCCTTTATCACGTGCCCAATATGACACTTCCTGAACAGCAACAGGGAGTTGACACAAACACTTAACAGAGTAATGCATTCAAAAGCTGAAGCCTGACAAATTACAATTGTGAATCCTAAAATTTTGAGGCCCTAAATACATGTGTTGTGTCGTATACTATTTTGTTAACTATTTGTCAAACAGCATCATAATTAGTTGCTTTATGTATTTAGTTTGTCCTCTAAAGAAACATGTCACAAGATTTCAGTTGTCAGTAAAATATAACTATATGTCATTTGTTAATAATATCAAATAGTTGTTGATGGTACTACAGAATAAGAGTTTAAACTGAAAGAGGGAAGCATATCAGTGATTAGTCTGTCAACATTTTATTTGTCGATAGATTGCAAGTTTGACGTCAGTGAAGGACTGACTGCTTTTACAATTTGGGAGAGAGAGTTTTCTGCTTTCTCTTGAACCACCTCACATTCAGAAGAAATGTGCTCTGTATACATCTAGTAGCTGTGACTGAACAGCTCTGTGATTGACTCACAGCTAGTGGGACAGAGGGATGTCTCCACTGACCTGAAAAAGGGAACATCAGATAAAAGCCGACAACATTTGAACCCTGAAGAAAGGCAGCATTTGGCCTTCCATATACAGTATCGCTGCAAAGCAACAGTGCATGTACGGTATGTTCAGACATATAAGTAAACAAATAAACTTGGCAACCTCAGATGTATGGATGTATTCTCGAAGGACAGTTTGTTTTCTTCATACTCTTTACGATTTCATTAGTATAGTTTCTTCTTAGCAGAGAGTCTGAGAGGATCGAAGACCTTCTGAACTCACTGCTGTATCATTCTGGCCTCCACCTACTCACATCCACTTGGTTTTCACCAAAGCACAGTTCAATACAGCAATACCATTTCCATACTGTGAGCTGAAATACACTTTCTGGATTTGTACCCTTCGCTTTAATAAGTGTTTGTATTTCACCCATATCTGATTCTGTGGAGAAAGATACGATGTACAGTGTAGTGCCTTTGTAAAACGATTGAATCACACGTCTACAAATATATGTATCCGTGTACTGCTAGGATGCAGACATGTGTGAATAATTTATGGTACTGTTTGGAGAATGATTTATCTATACAATCTAATTATGTCCAGACTTGTTCTGTGAAAATAGTGTGTTTGGAGTAAATGTGAGCATGTGTGAATCAGTTATTTAATGATGGAAGTCTGCTCTGCGCACATATGGTCAAACAGCGCAGTTTCTGCCCAACACACACATACAAAGATAAAGAATAGTACTGTATATGTGCTCATGTGCTCAGCACACACTGGGCTCCATGAACAGAAATGGCTGCTGAATCAGGGAGAGATTGTAATGCATGTTTCCCTTTAAAAAACAAAAAAAAACATGTCTTAGCAAAATTATAATGAGTTTATTGTCACGCCTATTTGGATAAGTCGTGGGTGGTTAGTACTATGTTTAATTGTGTTTGGTTATGGTAAGTTAATCTAATTAGGATTAGCATTTATTATTAGAAGTAAGTTATTTTGGTGATGGTTACAGTAAGGATTTGTTCATGGTTTTGCTAACTCAGCCAGGTTGAGACCCAGCCACACAGTCTGAATTTAAATATACTCTCCTTTTTGTACTAATAAGTATACATTTATAATGTCTGCACCCTCCACTCTGTGATAACGATTCGGGTATTATGCACACCTAAACGTTTCAGGCGTGTCTGCCCCTGTAACAGCAAGAGCAATGAAGCACCTCCATTAGCTGGGTGCAGGGAAGTGTTGTGATAAAGCTGTGCAGAGGCAGGATTGGCATGGAACAAAACAACAGTGGCAGGAGAGACAGATGCTGGCAAACACTTGAGGCTGGGTTCGACGTTTTGGTTTGAGTGCAGCAGAGGTGGGCAGCCCGGCAGCACAAGCAGTAACAAGATGGCGGCGGTCTGCAGCAGAGAGTGGTGTAAGCTCTGTCCAGGGAGAAAAGAGACAGAAAGCCGTAAGCGTAACCTGCACAGGGCATGTAGGTGCCAAGTATCGCAGTAATTTGGAGACAGTCCCTTCCACAGGGTGGGGCCGGGCACAGCGGAGCCAGCACCCACAGGAGCACCGATAGGTGAAGGGGGCGCGAGAACAATGGAATGGCTGCCTCCCAAACAGAGCTGTCGTGCTGCAGTGATAAGGGAACAGGAAGGAGGGGGGGAGGGGAGGGGAGGGGAGGGGAGGTAGACACACCTGCTCTGCCGCTGGAGCAACAGCATCTACTGTAACATGCAGCAGACAGAAAAAGACTGAGTCGGATTTAAATGCAAGTCCAGCCTCTCATCCAGCGATCAGAGGGCATCTCAGGACTCTGTGAGAGCACAAGTGAGATCACAGCAGAGGGGAGGGGCTGGAAATGACAGATGAAGGGAGACATAAAGCTGACAAAACCATAATCACTGACATATGCTGTACACTCATATAACAGATGTGTTTATTCATGCATTTAGACATGACAAAAAAAACTGCATCTTAAATGTTGAGGGTTGCTCCCAGAGTATGCATTAGAAAATCACTGATGACATCCTTGTGACTTACAGTATAACCTTCATTTAGTGCATTCAAATGTATTTCAACTCCAGCACATGTTATCTGCTATTAGGTTTTCTCATCAAATTTTCCAGATTTACAAAAGCATTCATGAAACCTCACTAAACCTGTTTTTATTTGAATGACAATAATGGATACATGCCTGGTTAAACCATCCTCTCATTATTGCATTACTGACTACCACAACTGACTGACAGCAATAACCTGTACATACACTATTCAGCTATGATATACATGTTATCTAAATAACATAGACTGTGGACAAATATAATAAATGTGTAATGTAGTCTATTTTTTCCTTCATCCCTAAAAGCATCTGCTTCCTTACTGCCAGTCAAAAGCCTCTTGTATTAATATTTGCTTTGTTTCCTTGTCAATTCATTTCCACCACTGCAGATCCAGCTGCGTTCACTATCTCTGCTTGTGCATTGTGATACTGTAAAAACATTCGCACCAAGCAGGTTTGTCAGTGAGGGGGGAAGGGGGTTGGCAAGACAGTGGTGGGAGGTCATGTGCACGCACACACACACACACAGTGATGGAAGTACAGTGTGAATGCCCACAGCTGCACACACGTGGAAGCTAGCGGCTTTCATCTTCCTCGCAGTCATGACTTTTTGTTTGTTCATATCAGAGGGACAGAGACAACAGAAATCTTGTTCCTTTCCTTCCTCACTGTCTGTCTGGATGTTTCTGCTGAACAAGGCAAACACTGACACCATGACCTACTGCTGCAGACCTACTGCTGCTGCAAGTAGGAAACCCTGCTGAACTGAGACATGACTCCATTTTACCACCAAATACCTGAATGTAAGAAAACAATTAATTTTACACTCGGTATGTACATACATGGGAGATGGGAAATGTTCAGATAATGCACTTCTACTGCCTTTTACACTCTTTAAACTACAAATCTTGAAAGAGACAAAAAGGTGGCATTACAATAACACAGAGCACAAATTTAGCACCAGCCAAATGCTGGCAAAATATGCAGTAAATTCTTTCATGGCAGCGAAAGATCAAGGCGGGCACAAAATGTGGATTCATGTCCAAACACAGGTCATACAACCTACAGAAACCAGCAGCCAGTTTCTACCTTACAGAGTAGTTATTTGTCTTTTGTTAAGCTCCGTTGCAGGATTAGGAGGTTTAGAGATGATTTAAGATATCATATGCTTGTTTATTCTCATAGGATTTGGTCCAACCTGCATAACATGCCGCTGGAGTCATTCTGAGGAAACCTTTCTTACAGCTGCGTACCTTCACATAGTAAACTGAAACCAAGCTGGAGAGCAAAACTCCCAACAAGATATGAAGTGCGTGACAATGCGAATGAGTTGCAGATTTACAGAAGTCATTGCTCATTAGAAGCTTTTGCCCACATAGTAAAAATGCCTATTTAATGAATCTCTAAATTCTTTAAGCACGGGAGGATTGTATCCAAAATGGCAGCTGTTTCTTCAACCGTTGATCTGACGTGGCTAAAAATGCCCTCAAATCAAAGCTGAAACTAGAATCAGAGCTCAAAGCTACCTGCCATTCTACCACATAATCACTGCATCACATCCCAGCCACACTAATGAAAGAATGAGGACAAAACATCAAACAGTATTGCTGTTCAAATGCTGCCAGAGCTCCCTGAAAGACTGAGAGAACGACTTCAGAGTGGCTGAATACGAAGAAGACATGTAAAGGGTTACATCCAGTATGTGTTGATAAAGGGAGGGGAGAGCTGCAAATGAAACTGTTACTGTGATCACAGATCACCGACCAATTATAGAAACAGGCATTTGCCTCCAGACACATTTCAACACACTGAACGGTAGTTTTAGGAGAACTGTGAGCACGGAAACGACAGCATGAAACGCATGCATTGAAAACCTGCACCGAACACTGTCGCGCTCCTTCTACCCTTCAATAACATCCACAAAACACAGCACACACTATAACAGCTTTTTTTACTATAATTTTACATCTCACTGCAATGCTGCTTTCATCTATAGCGTAATGACTTGGCACCCATTGGGGTGGCACCCTGCTGCACACAAATACAAGTATCCTACATTCACCCATGCCTTGAGTTTCCCTTTTCAGTATCCTCTATTCACATGTAACAAACAAAGGCACACACACAGATAGGTGCACCAGGTAGAGAAAAAGAAAGATGAGAATTTCCATGAGGTCAAACACAAGTGTACTGAGCTTTTAGTGTCACGCTCTCACCGGTACTTTGTGCTGCTCTCAAGACATGAAGAGCCCGTAGACAGGTTGAGTAGTGGAAATATGAAGAGTCATGATGAATTCTTGTCTTTTGTCTGCTATATAGTATAATATAGTAAAGCGCTGAATAGCGTTACATTCAAACGGTGATTAGCACTTTGCAGCTCAAGTGATAATATGTGCGACACAGCGTTTTCCTGCTGCATATAAATGAATACATGTTTACTGATGTACTGCCAGTGTGTTTCTGTAAATGGATGACTGTGTGTCTGTACACTATACACAGAACAGTGTGTCTACAACAGCCTTTTACAGGCTGAGTGAGGTCCTTGTGCTGTTCGTCTGCGTTAGCATGTGTAACATTAGTCACTGTGGGTGTAACCTCAGTCACAAATTCCTCATTCATTCACTGTACCTGCCCAAAAACACAAGGGTGCTGTAAATGTGACAGCGTTTTGCCATGTCACCCCACCTTGTCTGGACATACCTCCATCCCAGCCACGTGTCCTTCATACCCAGATTCTTCTATTCATCTCTCCCTCTTCCCCACCCAACGCCCCACACACTGCCTCTGGGTCTAAACCCCTCCATATCCTGAAAGGACCCCAATGTTCTTCCTTTTCGTTCCCCTCTATCTCTATTTTTCACTGTGTGGGTGGATGAAATAAACATTCCCTGTCGCCGTGCCTAGCTACAAAAGCGAAGCCGTCCCTTCTTTGCTGCGCTTTGTGTCTTTCCGCCATGTTATGTCTTTTCCTTTTTTTCGTTCTGCTTGAGGTTACAGCGATGTGTGAGCGCCCCTCACAGCTCCCAAGAACCCAACCCGTGCACATCACAGCAAAACGTCACAAGTTAGGGTCTCAGGGAATGAGAGAGGTACAGATTGCTTTTTGGCTGGCCTTTCCTATGCGACATACAGTAGATCATCTGCTGCACGAGCGCTATGGCTGAGACTGGAGCAGACAATGGCAGCTTCCTCTCTACCTGGCTTTGAGCTGTGCTGTACCCTACGTCTCACGTTTGCCAGTCTAGTCTCGGTAAGTCTGGGTTCGCCCAACCCCACCGCACATGCATTAGTTAAGACTTTTATACAGAATAAGACAATAAGTATCGCAGTATTCTGCGCATGAGTCAAATACTGATACACAGCATAAATCACAGCACACATAAAGACTCTAATACAAAACTGACCACATGTTATCTTGTTGCAAGCAAAAGCACACAACTGTACACACTTGTACTGTAGTCACCACCGAACGGCCATACACACCCAGACAGACAGCACTTTATTATCACATGATGTTCATAAGAATGGCGCTGCCTCAGCATACTTTGGCCTCCCTGCCGCTGCCATAGTCTGGCTCGGCCGAACAATGGTATGATCATTTTTTATTTCTCACATAAAATGCCAAAAAGCTGCAACGTGCACACATGCAGCAGTACCAGCCAGACAACAAGGACTGCAGCAGGGACCAAAAATGGACAGCCAGGATCCTACTCAGATGACAATCCCTCCCCATTATCAAAAAAAGCCAAAGCTCCTTACCACTTATATCCTCCCTATGAGATATCCCATCTCCAGACACACCAGGCTTGTCAGTCCTCTGAGACCACACCTGTCAATCATGCGGCTCTCTCTTTATGGAGGGAAAGCTCATTCGTCAAGTGGAGAGAATGAGATCTGACTGCCCGCGAGATGACGAGGAGGCGGAGGAATAGGAGGTCGGGAGGGAAATGAGACGAAATGTGAGGAAGGAGAGAAGGAATGAAGAAAACTCACCCAGCTGACCGTGGTGGCAGACGCTGCCGCAGTCCTCTCTGCAGCCTGGCAGCCTAGCAGAGGAACAGAGGAGGGGAGGATGTGGCCGGACAAAATGGAAAGAGAGAGATTGGTGAGAAAAGAGAGCGCTGGAGAGAGGAGTAGAGAGGGAGAGATTTTAGTGCCGCTAGCTCAAGCTTTGTTGAATGGATCATTCGGACTGCTGTAGCAGATTGCTGCTGTCTAGCCGTCTGCTGCTCCGACATACAAGACTATACCATGTGCTGCCAGAGAGAGCGGGATGGAGAGAGAGAGGGCTACAGTGGCAGAGAGAGCAAGATGAAAGGGAGTGCCGGTGCGAGGTTAAAGGGTTAAAGTAGGTGAACAAGAAATATAGCAGAGATGGGTTTAAATAGAAAAGCAGTGAGAATGACTGACACTACAGTAAATGTAGCATCTATGGAGGAATAAAGCCACTACATAAAGACATAAAGCACCAACAGAAAATGTAGACATCAAAAGCAAAATTGCTTAAATGTCTTCACAAAACAAGAATGCAAGAAGATGCATTGCAGTGGGCACGGGGAGAAAAAATGGCATGCACAAGGGGAAAAGAAGAAGAGCAGATCAATGGGCCTGTACCGCATGCCTACTAGTACAGCAGAGCAAAGAACGAATGACAAATGAGAAACAAAGAATGGAATTAGAAAGAAAGACAGGAAGGAAAGATTAGAAGAAAAGCAGAATTAAGGCAAAGTAACTGAGGTAAGTGAGTACTTGAACAAAAAGAAAGCCAGTGCAAATGCACTACATTAATGCCACATACAATCCAATAAAGTAGACATTATGCCCAGCATCACTAGTTTAACATATAAATCACAGCTTTACATCAGAAATGGAAAAAAACCCACAAACAAACGGAAGTTCTTGTTATCATCTGAATTTTGCAGATATGGTTAAAAGTTATGAAAAACAGGCTCAGACACACAGCAACAGAACAGCAACAGGAGTGAATAATAGGAAAAAATGTGTAACGCCTGTTGCTGTAGTGCCTCTGCCCACTGCTACTCACCCCTCTGTCTCCATGTGACACTACTGCCCATCTGTTTCTTCCCCTGTCTGTCTGTCTGTCTGTCTGTGTCACATTTTCTATCTGTTCTTGCTCCGCGCTTTAGTCCCGGTATGTCAGACCTCTCTGTCTGTGCCCCTGTATTTTCTTTGCCTCCTCTGCCTTGCATGCTTCGTGGATTGCAGGCTCAAGTCCCCAGGGCAGAGAAACTGTAGAGCCTCTGCTTGCCTGCTACAGCACTGAAACAGCAGTAGCAGAGCGGGGAAAGAGAAATAAATATCATCCATTCATTTCCTCCCACAGCTGAAATCACAGACTCTCAAGGCCTGCTATATGCAGAGAAGGAGAGATAAGGGAAGGTAGAGAGAGAGGAAGAAAGTGGTAAAGAGAACACGAGCATACAGTAACAGAGGAGAGAAAGAAAGAAGGCAAAGATAGGCAATTGCATTTTTTTTTATCTTACAATGTCCCTTTTCAAGCTCCTTTTCATTTAAGAAAGGAAGAAAAAAAATCCTTCTCCACTCGGCAAGTCCGGTATTCTGTTCCTGTCTCTCTCTCCCTCTGTGTCTGTGAGAGTGACTGGGTATTACAGCGTGCGTTTCATGGAGAAAAAGGAGGGTGGGAACAAGAGAAGATTGAAAGAGAAAAGGATCCCTCCTTCAAGGGCGAGAAAACACACAAGTTCAGGGAGTGGTAAAGGAAATGTTACTGGAAGCCATGTGGTGTGGTAGACTTATATTTTTATCAGTATTAGCTGCAGTAAAGCAGCAGAGAAGGCTTTCGAAAAGGGACGAGAGACAAGATGTTAAGAAAGCGAGACAAATGGGGAGAAAAGGGAATCACCGGAACAGGGTTCCTCTGACGGACAACACACAGCGACAGCAGAAAAATGGCCTGTGTGGTCCCTTCTTTCCCTCTACTGGTTTAAACAGATTTCTTTGAGAGTATATTCTCTTTCATTTAAAGGTCAGTTAGAAAATCATATGCAAAAGCTCTCACTTCAGCAACATTTTCCCTTATTTCTAACTTGAGTATTATCAAAGACATGTCCATTTTTCCCTCTATTCCAGCTTTTAGTTTTTTTAAGCAAATGCATCTCTCTACATGCTGTGGTGCCCCAACAAATCACATGCACCTCGGCGCAGTGAAGGGTCCGTTCATACAATCTCAGTTATACAAAGTGCCTTTCTTCACTTCCACTTCCTCTCCAGCGACGCTGACGCTTCGAGTCAGCCACACACACAACTGATATTAGAGCAGCTAAACAAGACTATTTATAGATATTTTCAATGAAGACAAAAACCTACACTTAGATTCCACAAGGAGGGCGGGGTGTGTGTGTGTGCTGGGGGGGTCACTAGGGACAGCTCCTGTATGCCTCCTGCTGTATACTGCAACACACTACCCCATGGCCACAAAAAAACACAGACAAGAATGCA
Organism: Gadopsis marmoratus; assembly: GCA_036023855.1. Taxonomy (NCBI): domain Eukaryota; kingdom Metazoa; phylum Chordata; class Actinopteri; order Centrarchiformes; family Percichthyidae; genus Gadopsis; species Gadopsis marmoratus. The sequence continues at coordinate 10,854 of JAVQJF010115161.1, forward strand.
ACACTTTGGTCGTACCAGGAAAAGACCAGACTTGGTGGGTTTATTATGCACTGAGAAAAATAAAAACACACTAGTGTCATGTTGTATCTACTGTAACTGGCTGCTCGCTCTCTCATAATGCAGAAGCTGCCCCGTACCAAGGGCCCCCTGCATCATTCTGACCCATAAAGCTCCTTACTCCACCTCCATCGAACCTAGTGATCTTGGGATGGAGAGCGGAGAGTTTAAGTGCAAACAGTCTTTCATCATCGTACCACTCCATGCTCTGCACATCTGCACACAGCAGCACACCGCACTACGGGGATACCATCTCTCCCTAACAGGACTGCATCCACTGTCCCACTTTTTGTATGAGATTAGTTCAAACTAAAAGCTAAATAAAAGGAAGAATACTTTTAAGGCAATTACAAATAAAGATTGTGTAACTGTGTTACTCACACAGATACAGATAATACATCTGCATCTAGAACCTCCTGTGGTCTCAACTGTTACACCATGTGTTCTTCACTGTCACTAAGGTATTTAACACAAACAAGCATTATTTTCCCAACAGGGAAATCATGAGAAAATCCTGCAAATGTGGTTTAAAATAACTCCCTACTTGCTCTTAAGGATCCATATTAGTTGATAATCTGTATAAATAATACAATCTATTAAAAAAAAGGCAGCATTTTACTTGACATTGATTTTTTTGTATGGCACATTAGGCGGGGGTGAAATTCCAACACCTTAAACTGAGAGTTTAGAAAATGTTGTCTCCAACAGAGATCAAAACTATGCAGCTAAAATATGTCTGTGAAGAGTCACGCGGTTTGTGACAAAGCACTAGAAATGTGTCGGAATTTGCCTCAAATAAAGCAATAAATCAGCATATTCTACATTGCTGTCAGGGACCTGGATGATTTCAGGGGTCTGTGGCTTTCTTGGTTTGAAGCAGTGAAAGTTGTTACTTGCATGTTTTGAGCACAGCAGTGTCTTTACCACACAGCTGCAAAGAGGAAATATATCGGTTTGGTAAAGCGAAATTGAACTTTGTACATAATTGGCTGCCAAGACCATGTTCTTCCCCCTGTGGCTGTATGGTGTTTCCCTTCAGCGGCATCTCTTTCATTAGAGCGGCCCACAGACCTCGCTGCAGCAGCATGTTGGTGCTTTTGCCCCAACTCTCTAATGTATCCCCCATCATTGTCCTATACTGTTGATTTAATTTTGTCTCACTGCCCAAGAAATTTCACATGAGAGGCAATTTTTTGCCATGTTCATGCAAGTCTGTGCAACACACATTTTTATCTCTTCCTACGCCCTACAAAAACAAAATGTTGTACGAAAGCGAAATGTTGTACCAAACGAAAACAAATTGTGAAAATTCAAAATCAATATTTTAGGGCCAAATACGAAACCACCTGATAAAAAAGACAATGTATTTACAACCAACTGATGAACCCAGTGCCCAGTCTAATATCGCAAATAAGTTGGTGTTCGGTAAAATATTCCCTCAGTTTCCAGAGTGTGTGGTGTTTCCTCAGGGAAAGCTAGGAGGCTGTACAGTTATCTCCTGTGGTGTCACTCTGAACTATACAACCTACTACCTCAACCTGCGGAACACTGGAGGAAACTGTAGGGCGGCTACTTTGTAGCAGTGGGCGAAATGGACCAAATCTCTCACAGTAAATGTTATTTAACAGTAAATAGTGATAGCAAACCTTTTCATCATATGAACTACTATTACAATATCTGGAACATTTTACAGAAAATTTAAGAAACAGTCTATAGCTAAAATAACCAAATGGGAATGTCTGTTTCTTGCTAATTCATCAAACTACATAACTGACAAATACATTTTGTGCAAATCCAACATTGCTATGAAGCAGTCCTGTTCATTGATTTGCAGCACTGACCCAATGGCCTAATTCAGCCAGAGTTGATTTATAATGTCAGGTCATTCATGTACTTTGGGTGGGGTCACTGCGTAAAGATGGGACACGTGGTGTGTTAGCTTGGTAGAGACTATCCTGTCCTGACAGGGTCGGTGTTGTTCAATCATGAGAACACAGGCAAGGATAGATTGGTGTTATAAATGACATACTACATGGACAAGACTCTAATGAAGTAAAGACAGACAAAACCTGCTTCAGAGGTAATTACATTTTGCTAGTGTTTTTCTTACAGGCATAGGGCAGGTGCTGTATTTTCCAGGAAGACACATACCTATAGATACGAGCTTGTGCAGCCAGTCACCACAAGTTCGGATCTACGGGTTTGTGGCAGCTGGCATTACCCTTCAAGAGCAGATATGAGGACGAAACCCACAAGACATGGAAGCAGCAAGTCATTCTACTATCTGAATCTGTAACCTCCTCTTATTCAACATGCCACCCCTCTCAGTGGGCATTCAAGCAAATATGCCATGATTAACAACAACAAAGTATTTATCAAGAATCAGACTTAAAATGTTGATAACTTTGTACATCTACATCGTTTATCTTCCATTGGATTTATGAGTTCAGTCCATTTCAACTTTTAATTTTCTAATATTTAAGACACAAACGCTTTCTTGATGGGGCCAAGTAAAATAAAAAGCTTTTCATTTATTTTTCATGTTTTATATTTTATTAGACCGTTGTTATAAAACACATTTCCTCTTTGTGTATCTTACAGAGGAGAGCCTTGGAATGAAACAATGGTACAGTGAACAGGCCAGAGCACATGACTATGAGATGGACGTGGTGTTTGTGTAACCTACTGATCACATTCCTTCGAGGTCAACAATTATTTTTCAAATGTCAGACAGAATAATATACTGTATGTTCTTTTATAGGTGGACATAAAAACACGAAATGCCAGCAATTAATGAATGATGTGAAATCAGAAAATATATTTCTGCCTTATAAAATGCAATTTTAGGCTGTGAGAGTTTTTTTTATGAAATGCCACAATATGAATAAAATGTCCCGAGACCACTGCGAAACCACTTGTATTATTAGCAAAACTACAATCGCCAACAGACAGCAAATCCAACATCTCTAAGATGGTAAATATTCTAAACTAAGACTAAATAAGGCATATTAAAAATCATATTAAATTGTACCTGTACAGAATACAAAATATGATACCAGTTTTAATTTTGAAAAGACAACTGGCAGTTTATGAATGCCTTCTATGCAATTATCTGATAAAAGCATTTCAAGAATGTGTTATCACACTGTTTCTCTTGACCTTACCAAGCCATAAACGCCATCAAAGAACATGCACTGTGAACACATCATCAGGTACGCATCATATGTTGCGGATCAGAAACTATACCGAACCAAGTCAACAGAAAAGAAAACTATAAATATTATAAATCGCCAACATACCAGTAGGGCACACGTTGGAAGTGATGGTCAGAATCAGGTGTAGTCAGGCTTCAGAGGTAGTGTAGGCCAATGTTTCAGTATAAATGTAGACACCTATAAAAACAGACATACGAATCATCAAAAACTGAACTGCACAGAACAGAACCATTTACAGATAGGATACCCCTGCACACACGATCCCAAAACCACACACTTACAAACACGTGGTAATCCAGGCACACCCTTAAAACACATAAAAGACTAAAAACTATGAGCACTACAACAACGATTCAATACCCGTAACAGTAAAAAAACAAAACGCTAAATAACAAGCAAAAGTAAGAAAATAACATCCCCTCGTTCTCTCCCTGTTACGCCCTCCTAACCCGTTGTCCAGTGCCCATTTTCCAGGGTACAAAAACCCCCAACTCGCCTTTAAAAAAAAAAAGGTACGGCAAGAGAGAAATGGCAAAAGGTTGAATGCGGTAAGATGTGGACGAGGAGGAGTTGCATCGCAGGGCTGGCTAAAGAAAAAGTGGAATTTGTGACCAAGCAAAGGAAAGGGTGGTGTTTTCTTTTTTTTTTTTTGGGTGCTTCATTCTGCTTGGCTTCTTTGGATCCCAGCAGGATCCTTGGCTGCAGCACTGTCTCTTCAGGGCTGCCAAAATTTGGACATATCCCTTTGTCTTAAACTCTGTTGCATAAAATCTAATTGAGAGATGAGAAAAGATATAACTTAAAAGAGACAAGGGGAAAGGACCGGCCAGCAAAACTAGAGCGCAAGTTATTAAAGAAAAGGACACAGCATGAGTGAAAGTGCACAGCAAAGAGGAGAGAGGCTTAGCAGCTGAACGAGAGGGAAACAAAAATTAATAAAAAAAAAAAAAAAAGTCAAGATGGAAGAAGGTTGTTTCGTATCAGAATTTTTTTCCCTGCAAATATATTATCTCCCAAGTGCGAGCTGCAAAATGTGTCTTCTGCAGCCGAAGCCTTTCCAAAGCTATGCCACGTAGTGAGAGAGGGAGAGAGAAAGCAGCCACTTTTTCCTCTCTCCAAAATGGCTGAGGGCCGGGGGAAAGCAGCTATGAGCAGAGAGGAAGAGTGGTGCTCCCCGTCCTGCTCAGGGGAGGGCTGGGCGATTCAGCGAGCATCTCTCCCTCGTTTTCCTCTCCTCACTCGTGCCCTTTGTCCCATTAGCCGTCTTTCAGACCGGACGAATGGCGTACAGCTGTGTTGTCAGTCCATAAGAAACTCTACTTGGCCCAGCATGCAGGGGAAGGCTACGACTGTAAACGAGTAAGACTGATATGGCTTATTGTGTGTCTCTCACATGCCCACATCCTGATGCTCCACACTGCTATCCATGTTAATGTGTCGTCCTCCTGGTGCTCTATGCTTTAGGGTCTTTCCTAATGTCTCGTGAATGTCTTACAAGACAAGTGTCTCTTGTTTGATCTCTATATTTTCTATTTATAAAAAGAAAATATGATTTACATATCAGTAATTGTGGAATTATTATTTTATCTTTGTGAGTTTACAGCCATTATTTTCAGCACTGCATGCCAACATCAAAATTCAAAATTTCCTATTTGCCGTTTTTTTCCACTGTGCATGGCTAGGTTTTTCAGTACATTACATTCTCACTTTGATGTCCTTTGCATTACCATATAGTACTCAGTTTTTACATATACTGTATATATCTGTGTATAAATCTTCTCTGTCAACATCATTCTAAATGGTTTATCATGAATGCATTTTTACTTCTACCTCTCGTCTTTCTTGCAGTACTTAACCTCAGCACCACTTTTGACATCACAACAGCACAGTACGCAGTCAGACTGCTGCAGTCAAATACTACAAAACCATCATCACCGCATTTCTAACGGAGTATCTCAAGGCTCTATCCACGGGCCGATTCTGTTCATTGTGTTCCCTGAAAAGTTCCACAGATTCAAGATAAAGGAAACAAGAAAGCTTGTAAAAATGCAGTAATAGGAAAAAGAAGAAATTCAAGCAGACCTCAGAACATCTGCTACTGCTAAGTTGACACATCATTGATTATGAGGACTGCATTACATACGGAAATGTAGTGATCAGACCTCTAATGCTACTAGATTAATTCAACAACAAAGCAACAATAGGCTAAAAAACAACTGGAAACATTCAAAAGGGAGAGGAATTTTATTTTATAAACATCCTATTTAATGAAGAAATGATGCAACCGGGTAACATTATTTCACATGAGCCCATCCTGGTTTTTCCCATTAAGAAAAACCCAAGGGTGGGGGAAATCCACTTTCATACATTTAATCCTGTTGTTCTTTCTTTACAGCAATAGGCATTCTGTTTTATATAGTGCAGTACTTGTTCCTGCTAGTATATAAAGATGTGGATTTCCACTGTTTTCACAGGAAGCACTACTCATTTACAAAATATTTCCATCCTACATCTGAGAAACTAACCTAACAGTAAGGTAACCTGCACTATTTCAGATTTTGAAATAGCTGTTCTACACTCTTGTGCAGTTAGCCTGTATTCACTGGAGACCCACACCAGGAAGATGGCTGCCCTACTAAAGTAAGCAAGACATGAGGACCCCCATAAGGGTGTTGCCCCATCTGACCCTGACGTTTGACCTCTGGAAGTACATTAAGCTAATTTGTCATCAATTTATAAGCAATTACAAATTGCACAAGAAGCCACAGTATGTGCCATATTTTAGAAATTCAAGAACCACCTTCACACATACATTTACCCGTGTACATCAGCTTGTTAGGACAAATGTTGAGTTCAAGATATTATGTGCCCTGGATACTAGTTTGTCATAGCATGCCAATGGACTGCTGTCTGCTCCATGGTCACCACTTGAATATAAATGAACAGATTTGACTTTCAGGCCATTGCCAAAAACCCTGTCACAGTGCCGACACAGAAAAGGGCCTCTCCAAAACAGAAGGTTGAAGAAAACAGAGCGACCGGCATGGGCATAACCCCAAACCTCTAACAAGGTAACCCCTTAAAGCCACTCTCAGAGCCTGGGAAAGTGGTGAAGAGAGTGGGCTGCCAACAATGGGGGAAAAAATCATTACCACATTTTTTTAATACAGAAACATAACATCAGGACAGGCAATGCAGTGACAATCGCGCAGGAGAATCCAGGCCTGAGTAAAATTGTATTTGATTGTTTTAGTTTTGTGTTTATGTCTTGTGATTTGTTTACTATCTCATTATTGTCCATCATGGGCCTAAGCTGCAGCCATGCTCTCACAGTAGCCTACATGAGTGTCGTGCATCTACCCAACTTTAAAAATGGATTATCCCCCGCATTCCCCCTCTTATGAAATCTGTGTGCGAATTCCTGCGAATAGGACATACATTTGCAATTTACTAATGTTCAAGTGAAATGTTTATTCATGCAGTGTCGCAGCGCAGTTACTGCAAAAGAAACGAGATGTTAACTCCTCCCATCAGTGTGGTGGAAACCTCTTTGATTCAATTTTGCATCTTAGAGCCACCGTTAATAAAGGAAGGCTGTATTACAAAATCCCCCCCACGTCTTTTTCATCTGAGGAAGGTGTAGGTGACATGCTAGGAGTTGTGCTTTATTGGTACAGGATGGCCTTTTAAGGTAATCCCAGATTTAGCTACAACATTGTTTTATTTCTTGTTATTAAATGGTCTTTGTTCAACATCATGAATGGGGTGACATCACAGCCGGCCAGGACTCCTCACACGATATTTTACCTTGGTTGTCTTTATGTAAGGCAGTTCGTGTGTTCAGGTTTTACTCCGTGTCCTTATGAGGGTCTGTGCTGTCCTTTAGACACATAACAGACCGCAGGAGCGTAATGTCGTCAGCAGACTACTGCACAGTATAAACCAAATTAAATAACTTAAAATGTCTTCACAATTCTGTATCACAAAGTGTATTTATTACCCAGATCACTTATAGTTCTCGTGATTTTGATGAACTCATACACTTGAGATGTTTTTATGTTTTGTTGGTTTTCAGCTGTAATTTCCATATTTGGAATGACAAGTACACTTGAACTTGAATAGTGCTACAGCTACATTTAAATCTTCATTACAACAGCGGGTTAAAACCCATGCGTGTTTGTATAATAGTATGTTTTAGCAATTATGCACTGTATATTATTCACATATTAGTAAATGGAAGATTCCAGTAAAGGCCACAAACAGCAGGTTTTATTACGTCTTTGATAAATCTCTATTTGTGTTTAGGCTGTGAGTCATAGTTGAGTCAGAGTTGCGTCTGTGTTGCAGGAAGTTTATACAAAAACCCACATGCCACCATTCAGGCTAGTCCTAGCTAGCGCCCAGTGATTTCTGGGCATCGGGTGCTTCCCAAAGTGCATGCAGTGATTTTCCTCTTTCACACGTGGTTCTTGGCATTTTACAGCAGAATCGCTATCCTTTTTCTGAGTACCCACAAACTAAATGTAGCATCCCAGGGGGCAGGCACTGCAAATGGCTGATTTTAATTGTTTGGATACAGCAGTCAAAACATGAGATAACCACCCACAGTCCAGCCTGTGTTATCACAGGAACTTGCACAGGTATTTTAAGCCTAGAGTAAGACCTCTGAAATCCACCTGTGCTGAGACAGAAGCATGAAGACTGGATGTAGCTGTAAACAAAATAAAAATATATGCTAGGTAACATTTGCAATTTGGGTAAATGAGTTCATATTCAAATAACCCCTCAATCATGGTGCTATAATATCACAGCACTCAATCTGCTTAATCACAACTTGAATTTACATACATTCATGATCCTGAAAGCATTAAGACCTGAGTATTGAATTGCATGTAAAGCCAGTGGAGCATTTTGTCTACCAAAATGTTGCTGCTCACTACAACCAACAGCAGACATAAGGACGTTAGATGTACCCATCTGTCTAACGCAGACTAGTGCTAGAAGAACAAAAAAGAGAAGACGTGTGTAGTTCATTAAATAACAAGTGACTACAGGTGTGCCGACAGTATGTCTCACAGGGACATGCAAGTAAGCAAAATTAGCTTTTAAGGCCTTGCGTACTTGATAAAGCACACTTGATTAACCCCAGCATGTACTCACCAAATCGATTACTTGCTTTGTTCATTCTTTCCCTTGTTTTGGTTCCTACACATGTTGTATTTAGAGATCGCTATCCCTTGAACTTGACTGAGGTGTATATTTCAGCTGTGTGTGAAGGCCTCCGTGCAGATTTTATCCCCATGTTCAATCACACAAGAGCTGGCAAAAAGCACCAGTGGGAGACAGCAGCAGCATTTATTACTGTACATGTTCATTCACGCTCACACATCTTTGCTTCTTGATGTCTCAGTCCATTTTTATCTTTTTCACTCCTTTCATCTCAGCCATCTCTTGCAGTTGCTTGTCCCTCGCTGTTCCCTCCTCTCGCTTCCCCACTCAGATATTCTGCTCACGCACAACTGCGGCACCCTTTCTCCAGTCCTCCCCATTAATCCACACCACAGACATCTTGGCCCACTGTCTCGTCTCTCTCTCAACGTGCACTCAGAACTCTCACAGTCTGGGCCATTTCAGCAGAGAGTGCCTGAGCGTTTTTCACAGGCCATGAGGCCCACTGCTGAACATGCTTTTTACTGTACGGACAGACTGGTAGTATATCATGCGCTCCCTCCCACTAAATACCACTGATTAGAAAATGTAAAACACCATAGTCAAAGCAAAGGTCATATCTGGATAAGCTGCACTCCGGTCCTTACAACACACAGAGAATAAATAACCTGTACTGTATGTTCAGCCATGCTTAACATTTACTTTCACCACTGCAGGGTCTGGCCGGCCTGTGATATGTAGCTGGCTCTGCACTGTTTGAGCCAGGTTTGGCCAGTTTCTAAAGACAGTGAAGATGCTGACTCTGAGTCAGAAAACAATGAAATCTTTGCCAGTGGAGATAATCTTTATGCTGAGCATGCTCCGCTTGCTTGACAAGTTTTTGATTAGTAGAGATTAGCTTTTGGGGAAAAAAGAAAAAAAAGAAGAGTTTTATTTTATATGTTTGAACTGATTGCTGGTTATGGGTTGACCCTGTCATATTGTGAAATGCACATTTGAAAATTTTAAATCTACTCATCTCACCTAAACCACCTAAATAAAGATTTAAGTTCATGTAAATTAATGATATATTAAAAGTGGAAACTTCTCCTAACTTTTGAAATGTTATATTTTCTCTCTCCGCATTATTCTAATAATATAATATATAATGTTTGGATAAACTTTTTTAAGTATTACTAATCATAGTTGGACTGTACCGCCATGTTTGACAACATAACAGAAAATTGTATTTGTCAAGCAGAGACAAAGTGCAAAAAACAATCCATGATGGGTGGCACAGTTCTTCTTCAGATACTTTGCAGAAGGAGTTGAGAAAGGAGTCGAGCACAATGACATAGCAGGGGTAAGGCTGTAGGAAGGAGGAAAAGATCTAATTACTGTATTAATTACTTAATTTCTATTCATCTGCAGGATCTACAGGCTTGTACTAATCACTTTAAGAATGCAGCCAAATGCTCAATATTAACACATCTTCCATGACAGGAGGAAGAGCGTGGGTCTAGGAGGGGACTAAGAAAGGAGATCTACAGGCAAATTAAAGCGACTAATGCCATCAGACCTGCAAAGGAAGCAGCTCAACGTGGACATCAAGAAAGAGAACTCAGGGAGGTGCATTTCTTTCTTTCTTTGTGAAGAGCACTTGTTCTTTGCTTAAAGGCTGGTAGTGCACAGTAGCAAAATGCAGATTGATTGAAACCTTATTTCCAGATATTCCAGAGTGTAAAAATCCTGGGTGGATTGCGAGTTTTACCCCTATCCATCTTCCTTCTCTGAAATAAGGGCTCAAGTTACATTTTCCAGCAATGCTTAGAAATAGCCCACAGTGCCTAATCAGCCACCCTCCTCTCCTGCCATTTCTTTCTTTCTTTCTATCACCCTCCACTCCTGATCCCCCCCACCCTCCCCCACCCCATTCATTCAGTTTAATTTTGAACTCTGCACTGGTAGACAGCAAAGAGGGTAGCTCCATGGTTACCTGGCACCAGGCCATCTCATTACACTGCCAATTGATTCTGGCCTGCCGCCATGTCCGCTGCCTACCTCCCCCACGCCCCACACCATCCACCATCTCTGCACCCCAGACTGTCTGCAGCAAAGAAGATTTCAGAACACACAGGAAGGGAAGAGGCAAACAGCTTCTCTTGCGTACATCAAACTTAGCTCACATTAATGCACCGCCGCACAAACAAATAAATCCAATACCCACTCACATAAATAGTACATGGAAGACTTTGTTCAAGAGAAGAAATGTGTGTCATACTGTATTTAAGTAGCCCCCCATACAGTGTGCAAGTCACTGTAGCAACATGTAATGTAAATGTATTAAAAGGTAAAGATGAGCAGAAAAAAGCTAAACATTCCAACAATAATGATTTATACACTTCTTATCACCTATTTATCAAAACCATGTGTCTGGAGATTAAATATAGATCCTATTAAGATGAAGGATTGGATGCTCAATTGAATTTTATTTCAATTGAAAAATTATCTAAATTGTACTGGAAGTGGATGAAAACAGACTATTTTCAAGGATAAGGATAAGGAGATTTGTGAGTTGTGAGAAAACTATTCTACCGTCACCACTGACACCACAAATTATAAGAGTATGTTGTCATAACTTTTCCGAAAAATGAATAAAACATAAAGGCAGAACGTATGCTCAAAAAGGTGTGAGGAGATTCACACTATGCTATTCTTATTTGCTGTAGACACATGTAAAGAAAACCTTATACTTGCTTAATAATAAGAAAGATATATTTTAAGAATCCCAGAATTGTCTAACACATTGGGGTGGTTGAAGTGCTCCCTTGCCTTTGCAATAATAATAAAAGAAAAAATAACTGTGATATTTCTGACATTTCATTATTGAAGTTTTAGCTGGAGGAAAAATATTCTTACCAAAATATTTTCATATAATAATATAATATAATCAGTAATTCACAGTTGTTTGATTTAAATTTTTATTGAACCTTTTTTGGCATTTTTTGATCAAGATTTTTTTCCCAACATGTTTCTTGGACAACATGGACATCTGAAGAGATGTTTTGCAGCCTGGCTTTGGGTTTACTGCAACACTCACCAAGGACATTTAGCATATTCAGCCTTCGTACAGCTTTTTAAAAGTAAAAATCAAGCCCTTTTAAAGCACTTTCAAGGTGCCTAAACCAGGAGTATTTCAAATTCAAGCATATTCCTATCCTCAAATTGAGAACGATTAAACTTAAGCATTTTCCTAACTTTCAAACTTTGTACGAACCCTGCATATTTCAGTCCTTATCATTTTAAGTATTGTTAAGTTTGAGTGCGATGCTTATTTATTACGACCACTTCCATCTGTGACACATACAGTAAATTATCAATATAGTTGAACGTTGGCGCCAACAGCACAAAAGCTTTCTACATGATCTTATCTGGAATTGCAAGAACTTGCACCAGACCAATGTGTGTATTGATAGGCCAGCAGAGTAAGTGATGATGTTCCCTTGAGGTATCTCTAAGCTCTTGGTTTGTCACAGCGACAGAAGTTTGACAGTGGTGTAATTTCTCACACGACAGTGCCACATACTGTTGTTACCGACTTTAAAATGGCATCCCTTATTAGGCTACTTCGAACAAACACTATAAAATTCAGAAGTTTGGCTTTAGACACACATTTCATAGCAGTTTGAGAACAAACAGAATCCTTATAGGGCGTTCCTAATATCTAAAGTGTCTGCTTCAAATAATTTTGTGTAGCTTGGAGCCAAAGAATTCGGGATCGATGTGTAATGACTCATCTCGCCCTATGAGACTTGCAGTCAGTAAGTGCTGCTGAGACTTCATCTTACAGAGCATCTGTCTAGGTGTGATTCAGAGAGTCATAGTTTGCCTCTCCTTCTGCCTCTGCTGGCAGATGCCAGGGTCGTGGCCTCTAGGTCACCAGGGAGGGATCAGGAGTCAAACGGATCATAAAGCCATATGACAGTGTGTCTACTGTGCCTTCAATATACCCATATTCAACCACCACTCATTCATGCTCCATTTCAAAGTGTACCATGGTGATTTTTGTATGGTGGAGACATTTTTCTAAAAACCTGCAATGGTCAATCTTCAGTTGATACAGTCATCCAACAATGATGGATCTGCATCTCTAAATATGGGCACAGTCATGCGAGCCAGTTCCAGCAGACAATAACTTACACTACTTACTGCAACTCATATCCAACGCACCCCTTTCTCATTCACAAATATTACTGTAGCTGCTTAAACAAAGACAAGATTTCCAAATTATGTGCTTCACTACATGCTCTTAAAACTGTACAAAAAGGGAAAATATTCTGACAAATTGCATCAGCAAAATCCTCCTGTGTCAAAGGATGACAATATGAACAGCCTATGCATATCTGTGAAGACTGCTAGATGTCCTAAATCAACAGGGCATCGTCTTTTTATTGAGCTGGTGCCATTATTCAAACGCCAAGGAATTTGATAACCTACATAGCTGATGGTCCATGTCACTGAGTGAAGGCACATGTACTGAAAAATGTGATTATTATAAATATTGTGCAAATCACCAAAGCCATATGCCAAATTATGTCAGTATATCCCAAATAATAACCTGAAAAGATGCTCATCTTTGCAATGTAAGCTTCTTAGTTTTTTTAAGTTCGTTTTTAAAATGTTTCCTGTCTATTGTCTATATGCTGAGTAGCTTTCACACATACTGTATGCTATAAGCATATTTTATGTACAAAAATGTACATGCAATGTGTATGTCTAAATTATTTAATAGATAATACTAATATTATTGTTGATGATGACTGTGTTAATTACACCTTGGAGTTCATCAATAAAGAAACATCAGTATCAAGATTTTCCAGCACGAGTCTGTCTCTCTAAAAACTAAGGGTTAGAGATGAGCCTCCCCACTTTGGGGCCCCTTTCCTGTACATGCACACGGGTTGTTTAAGGACACAGTGAACCAGGCTACCCGATCTAGGGAAGGGGCCAGGCAAGGGGAACAGTGACAGGACGGCCAAGTGGAAGAAACTCTCATGGAATCCTGAGAGCTCAAGCTGCTGGCTTAGTGCTAGAGGGAGTAGAGAGCACTGGAGAAGGGAGACAGGATTGGCTGATGCAAAAAGGGGAGGAGCCCCTTCCTCAGGCAGAGAGCCGGATAGATTTGTGGACTCCGCCGGCAGTGAGGCGAAAAAAAGAATAAAGGTGGTGGTGAAGTGTCTTCAAATGTTTCTTAAAGTAAAGTCACAGTACAGATAAGAGGCACTGTAAAGCCTCTCTGTTATAACCCATAAGTATGCAATTTGGAACATAATATTCAGAAAGACAAGGTCTCGCTCAATGACTTAATGAAAAGTGTCATTTCAGATTGTTTTTCGTACTGTATGAAAAACTCTCGATTCTGGCTCCAAGCATAGCAGGTTTTGGGCTAGTCCAAATCCGAGAGTCCAGCCATCACACCTGCATTCTTGGGGGAATAAGGAGCTGCCACACAGGCCTTCTCCCGTTGCCCCCTCCCGCCCCTTCTCCATTTTCTCTCCCCTTGTTACCTTGTCTCCCCCTCTCCTGTGTTCCTCTCCTTCTGTTGCTCCCCTTTCTATGTGAGTGTGTCTGGGTCCTGCTGGAGAGGCTTTGTCTACGAACACTGGAGCCCGGACCGGCCCACGGGGGCCAGATCCATGAATACCCACACTGTGAGAGCCACTCTTTCTCTTCACACCACTTTCTCTACTGGAATGCCTGAGCAGTGAGGTAAGAAGCACACGCACGCACCGTCATGTGCACACACACACAAGCATACAGTACGAGTACACACACACACACACAAACATTTTCTCACTTTCTCTGCCTTACACACACGCACACACATCCACACATACACCACACTTTACACACAAACTGAGTGAGTCATGCGGTGATGAAAAGCCAGTGTTTTGTGTGTGAACCCTCTCACCCTGGACTCACATCCTGAGAGCCTTTCTCCTACATCAGTCCCTGCCAAGCTCTCCCTCTAATTAAAGACCATTGGGTCCAATAGCATTGGCCCAGCTTCCCCCAGACCATGCCCCATCCCCAGCTCATAGAGGTCCTGAGCAGAGTAGAGTCTATGTGGAATGTGAATGACTGTGGTGATTAACAACTTCTCAGGGTTTCTAATTCCCCAGTTAATGGTGTGCTTAGCCGCAAGACTCATGCCAGCTTTACAGAGAGGCTGGCCTAATATATACTTCACTGACAAGGGATAGTCTACAAAAGCATCTTAAGAGATGTTTAAGTTGTTTGATCTTTTTATTTATTTATTTGTTTTTAAATGAACAATTTTCCTGTGCAGAAATTTTATCTGCAAAAAAATGAAATTTGATTTAGTTCTCATTGGCCAAATCAACAAACGTGCATTAAGCCCAATAATTTAGTTTGATTACTGACTACAAAATAAACATAGCGACTAATAATGCATCTAATAATGGCATTGTGGGAGGGGCTATGCAGCTCAGATGCAATATATTAAGTTCCACTCTGAGCCCTGTCGGTTTTTCAGATTTTTTGTGCAGGTCATTCAAAAGGCTGCAGTTTGCTCCATTAGGCTGTGGTTAATTGTTGATCCAGGACCTCAGCAGGCAAAGCAGCCAACAAGCCAACAGTGTGAGTGTGAAGACCTTCCATCTGTGTGTAAAATAAGCTTCAACAGAGATTGAAGCTGTATTGGTCTGCTGAAGTACAATTCTGGGGGCCATATTTGTGCCACAACTTGATTTGCATAAACATCTCAGTGAATCAACCCGAAAGCATGTGCAACTGAGAAGCAAACAATTAAGGGCAATTTGGCCAACTGCTAAAGATAATAATAATGATGAAACAAAGCAAAGAAAAAGGCAAAAATAACTGCATTCAACACAATAATTATCTATTGTAGTTCATTAGGATGTTAAACCCAGTATTATGTGATTACATCCAATCACACTGTTAAAGTGAAAATTATCAAATTGTCACAGGAGACAAAATCTTACAGGTAAAAAGCCTCAGCAGCAACCAACTCTGTGGAGTGGTGAAACCAATGTAAAAGAGCATTAAGCTGCAATGGTCACTCACTGCCACTCCTAGAAAACCTTTTTCTCTGGAAATAAACAAAAGTGTGATGCAGGTTATATTTTCTTAAAGCAGATCTGTTGAGCTGTCCCACACATTTAAAATGCTTTACTAATTTTAATGAAGGTTACTCTAGGCTAAAATACATACATACACTACTATCTATATCATCAAATACCAGACTGGACTTGGTTTCAGCAGACATTCAATATTAAAAAAGTCAGATCGAGTTCAAGAGCAAATAGATCCTGACCAGGGCATCCCTATTTTTAAAGAGTATTGACGGACAGACCTCTCAGCCTCTCACAGTCATGATATTTCTATTGCTCAACACAGCAGGCTACCTTTCCTTTGCCCAAATTTGGATTTAGCCCAAAACCAGGATTCAGAAATAACTTACTCTTTTTCATTTTGGACATCACTCTCTAGAAGCTGCGTCACTGACTCTGGTATGGAAAATGCCAAACATTACACAGACATTACCTGACTGTTACATATGTCTGCTGCATAGAGGAGGAATAGGACAGCCAATGATCCGGATCTATGAGATGGCAGCAATTAGCCTGAAAGAATGAGAGTCGAAGTCAGTCTACTACAACGAACAAGTGGCAATTAGCTTTTGCAACTAGGTTTCTCAGGCAATAAGTGTTCATTAACTCAAAGCTAAAATCAAGCAAGGACGTAATAAATTAGCAGTAGTAGATCCTAAATCATCCCTTACTGGCATTGTTCATTAAATGAGTAGTGCCATTTGCTTTTTTGTTTTTAACTCAAAAAATGTGTGTCATCAATGGTCAAAGAGTTCAAGGTGGCAAAATGCAGGGCTATGATGATGTGCAGAAAATCCAGCGACGAAAACGTCACAGGAGCAGGCGTCACCACAAGATCAGGACACATGTGGTCCAGGCAGAAAGCATGCTAAAGCTGAAGGCCATCATCAGGAACCCGTGGGCATGGGGCGGCAAGGACTCAGAACCACCCACTTACAGCAATGGGGGAAGCAGACCCAAGATAGAGGGGAGTCATGATCCAAGCCGAGGTCCGAAACCTCAAAGAGGAAAGACATAGATCAAAGGAACTAGGGTCACAAGCAGCCTGGGCAAAGTGGGACTTGCCAAAGCGAAAGATCACATGGCCTGAACTCTGGAGAATGTAGCCCTTTCGCACTCTACCAACGCTAACAAACCTGAATATGTGGGGAGTGAGGGGGGATTCACTGTGCAAGCTATGCACAGGGAGAGGCACGTTGGCGCACATACTGGCACAGTGCAATACTGCACTTAGCCTGGGGAGATGCAGATGGTGCCACGATAAGGAGCACAAAAGGTGGAAAAAACATCAGACCCATGCAAGACCAGCCCCATCTATCTAGTTCGTCAGGGAATAGGAGAAGCCACCCTCCTCAAAGAAGACCAAGATGAGCCTGCTGCAGGTGGCACAATCATGGGAGATGAGGGTGGACCTGGGAAGAAATTATACATTCTCCAGGTCGTCCAAACATTACTGAGGCCTGACATGGTCATATGGTCAGAAGACAGCGAAGAAGATCATCCTGATTGAGCTGACGGTCCCGTGGGAAGATGGATGCGAAGAGGCCTCGGAGAGGAAACCCACCAAGTACCAGGACCTGGTCCAACAATGCAGGGAGAAAGGGTGACAGGCCTGGCTGTTCACAGTTGAGGATGACTGCAGGGGTTTCCCGGCGTGGTCAACATGGAGGACTCTCACAGCTCTGGGAATAGCAGGAAGGGAGAGGAAAACAGCTGTAACAGGTTGGGGGAGGCAGCAGAAAGAGGGGACGAGTTGAGCTGGAAGCTAGGAGATGATGGGCAGTGACTGGCCATCACTGCTGTCCAACTGCAGGGCGTTGTGTTTTAGGGTCAAAACGTCCGAGGAAAGTTGGAAGCCACCTGATGACATCGCTCTCCTGCCTGAAAGCTATAGTCATAATTAAGTGGCTGAAAGTGGTAGCATTTAGATGTATCTAACTGTGTATGTCTGAGCTTCTCATTCTCATTGAGATTCAGTAAAGGCCACTTATCCACTGAATCTATACCCATCATCGAGGAGATGTACGAGAAGGGAATCATCAAACTTTGACATCATTTACAGTAGACTGGGCAAAAAGGGTTGCATCTAGACAGGAAATTCTCCCTTACATTTTGTACAATAAGAGTATTTTACACTGTTGCGACAGTGGTCACATTTTGTGGAATATGCCATACCAGAATTGTTTTGTCCATCAGTGTAAATTAATAGGCATGACGTGTGGCAGGTGTGCTGTGTCTGTGTGTGTGTGTTTGTCTGCTTGCATGGAAAGAGATTTTTGCTCCCAGGTGATGTCAGCGATATACAGTATGGAGCCAAGATGGATTTTCCACTCTTTCCAACCCGACACTTCCTGTTCCACCTGTGATTTGAAAGATGTACTTTCTTCCATCCTGATGAGTCAGTATGGGGCGTGCTGCCACTTTTCTAAATTTTAGATTTCTCTTGTTAATTAATTTTAGTTAGTAAGGGTAATTTTCTTTCTTTGATTTCCTTTGCTTGATTTTGTTAGGTTAGGGTATATTTGTTCCCTTCTCAGTTTGATTTGCTGCATTTATTGTTTGTTGTGTTGGCCTTGACCACCCTGAAGCCAATTCTAACACCATCATTTTGAGCACATTATAAATAAACATCAAAGTCCAAGTATTCCGCAATCTGTCCCTCTGGCAGTTTGGGACTTGGGGAAGATGGGTCTATTTCATATTGCTGCTCGGCCTCCTCTAGACAGGGCATAACATGAGCTGGGGTCTTTGTCTATCCTCACTTACATTCCTGTTAAGTTTGGTAAATACTTAGGATTTTTTCCTCTGGTTGGCAGTTTTATTTGGTGTGTTGGGAAATTATGGAGTTTTACTTCAGTCGTAATGTAATTCAGGGGTTCATTTGCTTCTGTAATGTTTACAAACACTGGACAAGGATATTGGATTTGATTTATAATTGGTTTAACAGACCTAAGGGGACAATTCTGTTTGGCTTAAAGTAGACTCTAATATTCCACAAGAATTAGGTACACACAGCAGAATCTGCACTTTGTTCCTGCTCTGTTCTGTAGACAACTAGACTACTACTGAAAACTACTGCACGTGACAAGCTATACAAATGTGAAAAATAACTCGCCAGTGACAAACAGGAACTGACTTTGTGGAAAAATATGCACTGTATTCCACCGAGTTTCAGCATGTGTTTCTATAAAGACAAGAACTTTTACATAATGGGTAAAAGCACAGTCTAAACATACACTACAAAATGGCTGTGTATTTCAGCAATTATCCAATGAGGACTGGAAACATAGTCCACAACAAAATGTTAAACAAATAATAATTCATTCATTCATTCATTCATTCATTAACCAGACTGCTTATCCCGAAGGGTCGCAGGGGGGGGCTGGAGCTAATCCCAGCTAACATTTGGGCGAGAGGCAAATAATAATTAAACCATAAAATGTGTCACAGAATAAGGAATGTATTAATAAACATAAATAACTATTAAATAATTAAATAATTATAACAAAACCTTATTAGAATCCCTTATTAATTAACTATAAAGCTTCTAAAGCGTTACAATCCTCAAAAATAAAAACAGAATGTCTGTCCATTGTGTGTTTTATATAAAAGTTTAATTAAAGCTTTACATTTATTTTAACATCAAATAATTTTTTCAGAAGAAGAATTTACCTTATTCTACCAGAGTTTACGTCCTTTGCATACATGTATTCATTCATAGTTACACTACCAAAGGAACACAATTAGTGTCACTGCACTCTTGCTCAACTGTAGGTCAGTAGCTCAGAGGAATGACTCAACACTGTCTTTCTATAAAACAACTGCTTTTGTTTCAAAAGCAATAAATCACACCACTTTGTTGGGTGTGTCTTTCCAATGGCATTTAAGACATGATTCAGAACACTGAAAAGCCTTTATGAGCAAGCAAAAATCCTCAATTTCAGCAATCAAGAAATTCAAGCGTGTGTGTGTGTGTGTGTGTGTGTGTGTGTGTGTGTGTGTGTGTGCACTTACGGCACTAGGGTGTGTAGATACCACTGTGGTTTCCTGTACTATTGTGTCTGTGTTTGTATGACTCAGTTGCACTTTCACTTGTACAAACTGGTCATTTATCCACATTTCCACCAACAAATCTCAGCCTGAATCATATCCTCGACCGACCGACCGCACGCACGCACGCACACACACAAACACACCTGCACAATCGGGAACAATAAAGCATAAATCTCTTTGTCATAGTCTTGTGCAGTGGTCAGAACGTGAGGAACAGATCCCATCAACCCAAGTCTACAGTGTACTGTGTGCTCCTCAACCTTTCCAGTGCATGCAGACACACACACACACACACACACACACACACACACATACACACATCACCCTGTGAGTCATGAACTATAGCTGTGAGGCTGGGAGGGAGGGAACGATACAGACAGCGGGCAGAGGGACTATGGTCTGACTCTGCAGTGTCTCTCCTCCGTGCAACCCCATCACAAGCTACCAATCACATTCCTGAAACCCTCATTGCACACTGACCCGCAGAATGACGTAGCCACAGAACAAATAGTATATTTTTTAAATGACAAATCATCTGAATTTCTCATCAGTACCTCAATATTGATATGGTGTTTTCATTAACGACTAGAAACAAAGATAGGTGGTACAATTATGACTTGCAGTGAAGCCTTTTTAAGACCAGAAAAAAGACAAAAAATTAAGCTACATCATAATTCAGTTCAACTCTGAATAATAAAGATATATCTCCCAGATCTATAGGCATAAATACAGTGTGTTTCAGTTAGTCTATTTCCAGGCCTCTGAATCGCTGCCCACATCGCCAATCAGTTCACTGATTCAAATGGTGAAGTGAAACATAATGGCAGTTTAGTCTGATTACCAGGCCTCTCAGTTGAACTTTGGTGAGAGAGGATATGTGGTTAGTTTTCTTCTTTGTCTCTGTCAGGTCCTCATCAATTGAGGTGGTGAGACAAGAAAAAATGGTAAGAATCTCAGTGATGTGGCTGCCATCCCAGCGGCGGTTTGAACAACACTTGAATAATAACATAACATTACTGAATCAAACCCAGACGGAAAGTACAGCATCATGATGCACATTTCAAAGTCTGAAGGTTATTATAACTTTACCAACTAATGCGCATAACAGACAGAATGGCATTACCGAATTGTAAAAGCATGAAATTATGTTTTGTTGTTTTTAAACATGCACAGTGTGCGTCACAAAATATTAACACATTATGGAAAAGAGACTGCACTGTAAATTCTTAAACCAAACAGTATGTACTATGTTTTTTAACTGTAAGACAACAATTATGAAGCAGTTGCTAATGTATAGTCTAGTTTATTAAAATAACAGGCACATTAAAAAGTCCTGTAAAAACCTTCCATTGGACTCTACCTGAAAGAAATTGGTTCATCTGGATCGCAAGTAAACTGCACAACAACCCATGGAGAAGTTGACAACATTTCACTGTTACGGTAATTCAAGTGGCTAACTGAAGAGAGAAAAAAGGTGCCATTCAGCCCTTCAACCATCAGTTCAATGGACTGTCTTATATTTTGACATCTTAGAGTACAAGCTGGAAGCTTTTATAGATTAAAAGGTGCTTGGGCTGCTAGATGCAGCTCTGCAAAGTCTGCACAATTAAAAGAAAATAAGATGAAATGTTTGCAAATGTTTAATCTGCATGTGGACGAAGATCTACATGAAATTAAAAACTTTGAGAGAAAGTCATGGGATACACCTGCCAGACCTTTTTCATCAAGCTTAGCAGTTCATGAGAAAATAGTGAAAATGTCATTACATCAAGAAATCCATTAACAAAATCCTTGACCTGCACCCTGATCTAGACCCACAGCAGAAATGAATTACTTGTTTTTTAACCCACAGCTGAACTTTCCACCAAAATCCATTGAAATCTTTCACCAAGTTTTTAAGAACTAAGTTAATGTTGTTGTTGCACCCTATTTCATTCTAAAACATTGAGCAGCTTTAGAAATTCTTTATTTTGTCATTCGCGAGCATATTTCTCACGTAGACCCAAAAGCTCCAGCATCTACTTGTCAGGGACGGCGGCGTGCGGAGGAGGGAAAAAGGGACCCAGACGCAGACAGCTGGAACACATCAGTTTTAATGAAAACTAAAAAGGCACTTACAAAAGGCAAGGCAACAGGGGAGCAGATATCAACACGGTGCTGACTGCAGAGACCAACCACACATGCAACACCCTACATAGACAATGACGCCACAGAGAACCAAGCAACCGAACACACTTAAATACACAGGACAGTAATGAGGGGATGGACCGCAGGTGAACACAGGGGAACAGGTGAAAACACTTCAACAATCAGGGAAACACGAGGGCGGCTGAGACAGGACACAAACTCAAACACAGGAGAACCAAGGCAATAAACCACACAACCCAGAAGGCACGAGACAGGCAACAGAAAAACGGAAACACAACCCTTCACACAGACACGGGGTGTGACACTACTCAGAACATCTACTCTATGGGGTAAACCTGTGGTGTAAATTTGATGTTTTTTCCATGTATTATTAATGAGATATTACATTTACATACATTTGTGTCTACCCACAAGACACATACCACAACCACAACATAATATCCTACTGTACACACCATGCGCCATGTTAGTGAAACATGAACTTGTATCCATCCAGTACAACACCAACAAAGAACTCGCCCAAACACAACCATTAACAAGCACTGCCAGGTAAAGCTAAGCTCACAGGGAATATTCTCCCCTCTTTCATTCATACAAGCATGAATAACAGCATAGCAATATGTACAGTAAAATGCACAGTGACAGAGAGGTTCGCTGCCGGCTGCCCGCTGCTGTCTGGCATGTGTCTGCAGCCGTTAAGGCCTTACTGCCGTGCTGTGTCAGATAAGGTAATAGTGTTTTTTTCTGCTGTGACTGAGTTGACAGACACTGAAGCTGACAAGCCGCATCCCGGGTTGATTCTTTAAGAATTGACAGAGGCTGAGTTTGGAGTGCGGGTACAGTAACAACAAGGCACTCCACATATCTGAGGCAGTGAATGTATGTCCCTAATGGGATATATGGAGGTTTATGGCTCCATTGTATAGCAGGGAGAGATCTACTCCCTTTCACAATGGCCTGACAAAACTCTATTCTTCCTCTCCTCAATAAAAGGCACTGATTGCTGTTACAGTGACCTCATGCGAATGAATGGCTGTCATCCATATTTATTATGCCAGACAATCATATGATTCTGTTTCAGATCAAGGTGAGCCGAAGAGCAATCCAAAGTTGAAATTCGCAAGGAGATGGAAATTAGGAAGCGAATGAGTAGGGGATAAAATCCCCTCTACAACATCCCCTCTTGTATTTGTCTGCCTGTGTCTCTTCTCAACAGTGAACAGAAGAATTTCAAGGCAGCATGGGTCAGCCATATCATTAGCCATTGTTGTCAAGAGTAACAGTGTGATCGGGAGGTGGTGGGCGAGATGTTGCTGATTATAAGACTAATCGTACTTACAGTGTGTAATTTGTAAAGATTAAGCACGGAAGCCAGAATGTAGACTTTGAACATCTGCAGGTACCAAATTCAAAATATGATCAATTTTTTAATATATCATATTTATACAACACATAACATGGTTTCACTTGAGTCTTGTTATTACATTGTAATTTTGTCATCTCAATCATATACAAAGTGACATGGAAAATGTACAGCACGGCAAAGACGCCTCCTTTGAATTAATTCTCACTGTATTTTTTTTTTTTTTTTTTTATTACTGCTGCTTTCTTTGCTGCAGTGCTCTGTGATTGGTTGAATCCATGTGTCAAGTCACTTCAGTGCTGTCAGGATAAGGAGTGTTATTGGCTGGTGCTCCAACCCCACTCCACCCCCGCCAACCACCCACCTCTCAGAGCCGTGGCGTAGATGAGTGGGCAAGCAGATGTGTACATCAGGTGGGGCTGCACTCCTAAAGAGGAGGAGGAGGCACTCGGGGCCACCCCAGGTAACAGAGCATCTGAATGGGGGCGGTGGAGCAACTGGATGCTTTTCAGTACCCTTGATATATTTCCATTCAAAGACAGGCGAGGGCAGGGATGCAGTGGAGGGATAATGCACCTGTGCCTAGTTTTTGCAGTGCTGCATTTGCCCAGAGTGATAAATTCAAATTCAAATGTATCATTTAAATTCATCCCAGCAAGTAGCATCAAAATGGTAAAACTAGGTCATATGAGAATAACATTTTTTTTTTTTTTAAAAAAAAGCTGTTCATTTGGGCTTACATTGAGAATCATTTGCCTTATGATCACCGACCAGACGTCGCACCACTTCATAACAGGACAAGAGACATGTTCATTTGAATCTATAATCCACTATTTTTTCCAGATAAGTCAAAGTCATGCCCCTTTCTAAGTCCCATTCAACCCTCTCTGACTGTACAGACTCACTGACAAGCCCTAAGCTCACTTCAGGGCAGCACATCAAAGCTCAACAGCATTGGCGAAGCTGGCTGGCATCGTGCATAGACCTCACAATGACACTGTGGTAGAAAAAAATAAATTTAGGTCACGACAGCGCTGTGAGTCACTTCACGTGGTCCTCTGCCATACACCATCGACATAAACAGCACCAACACCACACAGACACAACAAAAACACACAGATTCTCACTCACACAGCGTAGTACTAAGGTGAAATGGCCATCAACAATCTGTCGCGTTGACACATCACACCAAACTTGGCAGATAGAAGTGGTGAAATGAGAGTGTTTCCAACAGTGGTGCTGGTGCTCATGTTGCACTGTCTGTAGCGCACACAGCAGTGGGTGTGACTTCCACCTACAGGCCAGCCCAGGAAGTGAGGCTTGGTAAAGATTCAACTTACCGTTGTGAACACAGTTTCTGCTTTCCATCCGTTACAGAAGTTCATACAGCCACCTATGGATGAGAAGAACATGAATAGATCATATGAGCAGCACAAAGCTGTCCAAATCATCATAACACTGCCCAGCGACAGTGCTGTCATGTCTGACTGTTTGTCGTCCATGTGCTCCGCATACGTCGGTCCTAATACGGAGTCTACATTTTTTTTATCAGAGCAAGAATGGCTGATTTGCAGATTGGGGTCAGGATTTGGCTCGGAGTGTTATGTAACCCGGTATATGGGCCAGAATAGTATTACATATGAGATTGCAGTTCAAACGGGAGTCACGGTGGTGAAAGGCAGGCTGATGCAGACTGCGGCAGTGTCTGTGTTTTCAGGCTGTGGCTCTGCACTCGTAACAGACAGACATGCCCCAGAGAGCAGTCAAAGTATTTTTTTTCTTGCCTCGTTTCCTTTCTCCTACCCCATCAGTTTGTCTTCTCCCCTTCTCTCCCCCACGTACTGCTGTTCTGTTTCTTACATTCGTTTTCTCAAAATTCCCTTGTGTCGCCGTCGCCATACTTTGATGCTCCCACTTCCCCATTTAGTCCTGCTGTGACAAACTGCCAGACAGCCAGGCAGACAATAAGAAAACAGATAAATCTAAAAGACGGACAGACAGACGCACAGTAGCAGTTGTGCAGACAGACAGACAGACAGTCTCAGTTCATCTCTGTATCGAGGATCTCATTAGGGTCTTGTCAATCTGTCATTGCCACTTCAGTTTTGTTTTTTCTCTCTTGCACTAGAAGGGTGGGATATCCGCATTGGTTGCTATGGCACCAGACAGCTCCTCGTTTCCTCAGACAACGGCTAACTGGGATTGTGTCTGTGTGTGGATTTGCGTCTGTGCACGTGTGTGTGTGTGTGTGTTTTAGTGTGTGTGCACATCCACATGTCTAATAGTGTGCACAAGCAATGCACACATGTGTTCAACGTGATGAGGAGCAGCAAAGTGATAATCATCACTTCGGTTCACTGCAATCAATGATAAAATCCACTTAAGATTCATAATCCATGACAGGTAAGCAGCTGCAACTCAACTTGATGCTAGGTTTTAAACCTTCCACTTGATGACTCGCTTGAATTATTCATGAGGTGTGAATGGGGTTAGAGCTTGCGTGCATCTATTTGAGAAGTACATTAAATCGCTATCGATCGTAGGTTTCTCTGCCTCTGATTCTTGGTACTTTCTCAAATGTGAGTCTGACTCACGAACCCACAGGGCATCCATCCCTGTTGACCTGCCCTTTCTCTGTTAGCACTCCAGCAGAGGGCAGTGTCTGCTTGACACTATACCATGCCTCTCCCAAACTACATCCACTGAATGTTTATTTCAGTGACAGAGCTTAATTTCACCCGAAAACATGCGCTGACCTTGCTGCCCTTTTTTTTGTTGTTGTTGTTGATAAAAAGCGAAATAAAACTCATGTGCTTTTATTTTCCTCCGACAAATCAAGAACCGTATGGGCACATCAAGAGGTCATCAAATATGAAAGGCTGACGAACAAGAAGAGAAAAGAAGGAGTAAGAGTAAAGGGGCTGACAAAAGATTAATTATGATCAATTGAAATTTAGTTTTAGCTGGAAAATGAATCTCACAACATATTTTTTCAGCTACAATTAAAATGATTTTTTTTTTTTTTTTGCTTAAGATGAGATGAGTGAGGAAGGTATTGATACACTGAATTAACTTGCAAGAGAGCTTCAAATGAAAAGCTGTCGAAACTACAAGAAC
>JAVQJF010115166.1:0-25280 GCA_036023855.1 Gadopsis marmoratus
TGACCACGCCTCCTCCATATTCTTCTTCTTCTTCTTCTTCTTCTTGTTTTATTGCTTTTGGTGCATTACCGCCACCTTCTGTTTGGTGTTTCCCTATCATTTTCAGTGTTTTATTTAGCGCACTGTGCCCCAACGTTAACCGTGTCAATACCATTTCCTCTCTCCTAAGTCCACCTTTGACACTCTTTTGAATTTGATATAGATGCCTCCCTTTCCCCTCTCTGTCCCACCTATCTTGCCATAGTTGGTTGTTTTTTTTCCCAGATTATACATTTGACTTCTGCTTTACTGATACTAATTTGCATTTCTATTTTTCATTTCTTTAAAGCCATTTTTGCCAATTCATCCATCCTCTCATTCTCCCTCACCCCTACATGTGCCAGAACTCACAAGAATGTTACCTGACCCCCTGGTCTGTTATTCTTGCAACTGACTGAAGAGCTTCATACATTACAGTACAGTATATCTTGACGACTGTTTGAATGGAAAGACCTAAAACTTGCTAGGACTGACAATGAATCTGAGGATATCAACACCTTATCTTGTCTTGTTTATTCCACCCATCGTAGTGCAACCAACATTGCCACCATCTCCACTGTGTGAACCCCTAAATTATTAGATGTTCTTCTGTTAATTCCAATCCCTTTTGCTGGTATTGCCACCCCATATCTTGTCACTCCTGTCTCAGGTTCCTTAGCACCATCTGTATAAATCTGTGTAAAGTCACTATAGTCTTACATCACATGATAGTTGAATGCACTTACTAAATCAGTATATTTTCCTTTCCTTTTTACCTCTAACAAATACCAGTCTACATCAGGCCACACAAGCCTATATGGAGCCACCACCGGACAAACTACTATCGGGCTTAACCTCAAATCAAACACTCCCAATAATTTTGCTATGTCATTCCCTACTTGACCAAAGGTCTCCCTCTTCTCCCATCCCTCCTGCAACACTCCTTTCATGGGGTGAGAATCATCGTGTAAATTAGCCCAGTAGTTTGCCATCAGTTGCCTCCTTCTTAATTCCAATGTCATTTCTCCCATTTCTACCTGTAGGGCTGGCACTGGAGACGTTTTAAAGGCCCCACTGCACACACTCAAAGCCTGTGCCTGAATCACATCCAGGTTCCTTAAAAGAGACCTGGCCGCTGATCCATACGCTATACTGCCGTAATCCAACACAGATTTTATCAAAGCCAAATACATTCTTTTCAATGAGGAGCAACTCGCTCTCAACACATTTATTACTCTTTTGCATTTTCCTCCTATTTTCCTAATATGGTCTGCCTTGAGGTGCGCCATTCCCAACCGTGTATTGATTTGACAAGTCCACCCCAGTCCATACCTGAATTTTTCTTCCAAGCAGAAAATCCTTAACCCAGTTAAAAACTCTCCCACCAACACCCATCTTGTGCAGCTTAATTAACAACCCTTCCTTCCACATCATGTCATAAGCTTTTTTCTATGTCAAAAAATACTGCAATTAGTGACTATTTATTTTCCTGGGCCTTTCTTATGTTGGTCTCTAATCTTATCTGAATCCTTCCTTTCCTAAAACCATTCTGATAACTTGCCAGCATTCCTCTCTTCTCAAGCTCATATGACAACCTGTCTGTTACCATCCTTTCCATTATTTTATATATATTTGATGTTAATGCTATTGGCCTGTGGGTTTCGATGGATCCTTACCAGGTTCTTATCGGAATCACTAGTGCTTCTTTCCATACATTTGGTAGTTTTCCCTCCTCCCACACTCTATTATAAAGATCCAGCAACTTTGAGAGCATTCCTTCCCCCTAGATGCTTTAGCATAACATAGCAAACCTGATCACCACCTGGAGATGTTGGTCTTGATTTATTTATTGCTCTCATCAACTCTACCAAAGTAAATGGTTCATCCATTATATGAACAGTTTCTTCCTTTCTGTCTAACACATCTGGATGCTGATTCATTGTTCTTTCCCTTCTCCCTCTCCCTTCGTCTGACAAATTATCTGAACTATGGATCTTTGCAAATGACTTGGCCATAATCTCTGCTTCATCCCTATCGGAGACTGCTGTTTGACAACACACACTCCTCTGTCCACAATGGAGCCAGTTTTCTTTTCATCTTACTATTACTCCTGGGTATGGACCCATCTACGATTGTTTAATTCCTCGATATCTCCAGAATTGGCCACCCTAGTCATTGTTTCCTCACTTATCTTCTGGAATGTATCTGCTTTCCCAAAGGCCCACTTTGGGATTACACTACCTGGTCATACTTCAACTCTTTCTCCGACCAAGCATAATACTAGGTAGTGATTGCTGCCTACTGTAGTAGCTGTCCAAACCTTCCAGTTACTAATTCCACCTAAGGAATTAGACACTAATGTAATATCTAAGGCTGACTCACTACCTGTCATTATGTTTACTCTTGTTCCTCTCCCATCATTCATACAGACCATATCTCTATCATCCCTCAAATCGTCAATCACCTTTCCATTTGAGTCTATACTGTATGTGAACCCTGCCACATTGTACTGTGAGCATTCAAATCTGCACACATACTACTTTTTTGTCTGTTGTGTCCTTGTGTCCTTAGTAAGTTATCCAAATCCAACCTTTTGCATGGATTGTAATAGTTTATTATAACTAGCTCCTGCCCTCTTTCCCACACTTCCACAACTATGTATTCCTGGTCATTTCCCTTGTCCAGAACCCTATATGGTATCTCTTTTTTGATGAATGTTGCACAACCTCCTCCCTTATCCTGGCTTGACTGATTGGTGAGGTCCTCCCTCACTTCTACACAGGTCAGTCCCATTAATACTAAATCATTCACTGCAGCTTTGACAACCAGCTTTGACTTTATTTCAGCTATGCTGTTAATCACTCCTGCAGTGAATGTTGCTAAAGCCTTTTTGTCCATATAAATCCTGTCAGTTTTCTTTGTAGTATCTCTTGATCCCCCACTGCTCCTTGCTCTTTAGTAAAATTGTCCTGTTCTCTTGACATGATTACAGCTTCTGCATGAGGGATCCTTCTTTTTACTCTCACTTTCTGGATTTCATTCTCCTTTTTCATCACCTCACACCCACCATATGCCGCATTATGAGCTCTTCCACAATTGGCTGCACCCCCTTCCACACTTTCCATACTCGTGGTCGCCCCCACATCTTGCACATCTCCTCTGTCCTTTACAGTTTTTGGCTGTGTGTCCAAATCTTTGACAGTTAAAGCACATCAGTGGCTTTGGTACATATACTGTCATCAGGTAAACTCATAAAACCCAGGAAGACCTCACCTGGCATTTTCTCTCCTTCAAATTCAATCCATGCTGTTTCTTTATCCTTATCACCCCATTTTTATTTGTTTTCAGTCTTTGTGCAATTCTTTTCCCCTTTGAGATTCTTCTTTAGATCCTCCACAGCTATACTCATCGGCACTCCCGTGATCACTCCTTTACATCCACCACCATTTCGAGCTCCTACCCTCCCTGTGCTTACCACCTTAAGTTTTCCTAACTCTTTCAGTTTGAGTGCTTTCACAAGTTGTTTATAATTCGCACATCTCACCAATAGGTTGCCATCACTAAGGACCTTACGCATACAGTATTTCCCCTATGGTGCTTGCCAGAGTTAGCGCAAATGGGTTCACTTTCTTAATGTTTCCTTGATCTTTTTCATTAAATCCTATTATGACAATATATTTCTTAAGTATTTCCCTCTGAGCTCACTCATGCTCTAAAAATAACACGGATATCTACAGATCAAAATTGTTTACCTCTTTACCCATGTCTTTGTATCTTGGGTTTGACAATTTGAAACTGTCAGTGGCTCCTAACCTTTTTGACTTGTGTGACCCTATGAAACAACACACGGTTAACTCATGAGACCTCATCAAAGGTTGCATATTTTTATAAGTTGTAAATCATTTCAAGCAAGGGAGAGTGCGATTGTTTAATTGAGCTATTTTAATAGGCTAGAAGAAGTAAACCTATCCAGTATTTTATAAAAAAATATACATAATTTTATAGAGCAGGAAAAAAAATGTGTTCTTCTTTTCTAACTTGTTTTCTTTTCTAACCTGCATCACCCCCAGGTTGGGAGCCACTGATCAAGATTGGTAATATCTGCATCCTGCAGGCAAAATATTGCATTGCCATTTACTGGGGAAAAATTAAGTGTTGACTATTTGGCTTTTCAATTTGGCTGAAGAGGCTCTCATTTTGCCTGGCCGTGAAAAACGGACAGATATTCATGGTATCCACACGGACATTAAAAAATATATGGGGACATTCCATGCATTATTTGGAAATTAAGTTACCAAATCAATTTAAGAAACTAGTAAACTACAGCTGCAGCTAAGAATGATTTTCATTATAAATTAATCTGTTTTTGCAATCTGTGAGGTTGACCTGCAGCCGTCAGACCATAAGTACGGAAATAGAGGCAGCAGATTTTGCAAACTCTATTAGGAGATCATACATGGATAAAACTGCAGCATTGACCAGCAATGGCTACTCCTAGGCTGTGTACCTCCCACTCAAAGATCACAAAACAAACCACTCAACTACTTCTTCTTTGTCTAGTTTTATGGTGGTTGGCTTCCAATTGAGGCATTACATCCACCTTCCACTCTGGAGAGTAGAACAGACAATAGACTCAATAACTACATCCAGGTGCATTATGAATGACAATCAAAAAAAGAATGAAAGAAGTATATATACATTTTTCTTTGCCTCTCATTTTTACATATGTCTGATTGTGGAGGGGGTGCTAAGGAGCAGGAAATCCTATTCATCTTGTTGGTTTATTGTGTCCTTAGGGGGGAAAAAATCAAAATTACACTGAAGTTTACTTTGGTGGAATTACAGAGATGGAGAGGTGGTCTGTAGCATCCAAAGAACACTAGAACTCCCTTTAATTATTTCAAATACAGCAGTCCGGTCATAAATGCCTTAAATAGCCCTTTGTACTTCTAATCACTGAGAATGATACTGTTGGACTATCAGGTGGAGATGCGGGCGTCAGGGATGTTAGAAGTGCAGGTGACATGTCAATAAGGAAGGATGGAATGAAGAGCTATGTGTCCATTCACTCCTATGGATTCAGAGACTTCCTGCTAAAACCTGAACTGCTCAGAGCTATAGTGGACTGTGGATCTGAACATCCGTCTGAGGGTGAGTAGCTAGTGAAGCACATCTTATCTTCATACACAGGAATCCTAGAAGCAACTGTAAAACCTGATATACATTTAGACAGCTTCATCTAGCTTTCAACGTGTCTCTTAGATCCCGTCCCAACTAGGCTGCTAAAAGAAGTTTTACCATAATTTTTTTACTAGATATGATAAATCTGTCCTTATTAAAAGATCATGTTCCACAGTTCTTTAAAGTATCTGTAATTAAACCTCTTCTTGAAAAGCCCAATCTTGATTCAGGGGTTTTATCAAGCTATAGACCTATATCTAACCATCCCTTTCTCTCCAAGATCCTTAAGTAAGCAGCCACCAATCAGTTGTGTGATTTAGAGTGCATCAAATATTTTCTCTATAAAATATAATGCTGTTATATAATGATTCACCAAAATCAGCGAATAGAGTTATAAAAGTGTGTTTTTGTACAGTAATCAGTGAGGCTCGCCCCCAGAAACACTCCCCCCCAGGTGGCGTCTATTGGTTTTCCAACATAATTCTTTTCTAGTTTTTGGTCTGATAAACAGTAAATTCATCAAATTAAGTATATCACTATTTTCCAAGATATGTTACTGTAGCTGTCTCATGTCGAGCACACTGGCAAGAGGTTGCGGCGGTGTGGGCTGTGCTCAGAAGCAGTGGGTGCACCTGTCCTCTACTGCTGCCTCTGCTTCTCTCTTATTTACGTTCTGTCTCGTCTGATTTTCTACATGATGCCTGCCTTTTTGATACATGTCTCCATCCCCTCCCCACAAACCTTTATGCTTTGCTATTCTTTATCTCTGCTAATCATGCTTATCTATATTTCTGCTTTGTCATTTAGCTGTTGTTCCTACACCAAATACAAATGGAAGAAAGTTCAGGAAGAGCAGCAGAGGAGGGATCCCACTCCCAGGATGGACAGACAGGAAATAGATGTGTGTGTACAGAATAAACCAACATAATGAAATTACAGTATGGACAATCAGGATGGCAAAATTATAAATAGATTGTAACACATATGAATAATATGGATCCAGGAGGACGATGAGACCTTCAGGTGTCACCAAACAAACCTGAGCCACACAACCTCCTCTCCATCATTGAGACCTGGAAGAGGACAGACTACACAAACACACAAGAAGGCAAGAAAATAAATAAACACGAGGAGGGAGAGAGAGACAAGGACAACATGCACACAACAGAGAGAGAGAAGAGATGGATCATGTTTTTACCTGGATACACTCACTATACTGATTAGGAGGATGCGTTTATTGTGGACTTGGCATATTGGATTAATTGACTATAAGAAAAATATACAATATCACCATAATTACCCTTTAACAAAAAAGGGTTACCCAGGGGGCTCTACCCAGAAACAAGCAAAAGACCAATGCATCCCTTCACAGGGAACAATAAAAATAAACTGTAATGTATCATATTATGCGTCCTTATACAGACTGAATAACGACGCCCACACGCTGAACGACATCCTGGACTGTTTCGAGGTGAATATCAGCGAGCTACCACATAAAGTTGACTTTATAAAGTTGTTCTCTTGCATCAGTCCTTGTTTGGATTAATTTCAAGTTTATTCAAAGTTCCCCTTCACATGTGCGTGTTCTTGCTGTTGAACCAGCACCATAGACGAGCCAGCTAATCTGGGGCTCGCAGTCACTTTGTATTTGCAGTTTCACTCTAATGGTAGATGCAGACTGCCTTTATATAAATCCTGCCACGTCAGACAGGTATTTTCCTAACCCTGTGACATTTGCTTTTTGAAAGAAGGAAAGCAGTACAGTGGTGGTACAGCTCCCTCTGCAGGGAGAAATCAGGACAGACTCAATATTTGTTAATGGATATTTAATTTTCATATTGAGTTGTTTTATGCTTGTCTAGATGTAGTAAGTTGACTTCACCAACTACCAGACGTAGGTCTAGGTCTGACAGTAGAAAACCGTACATGACTAAACATTGTTCACTGCTGTGTGGATGAATAAAGCTGGGTTTTGCCTGATCCAAGTCCCTCTCATTCTTCACCTGTATGTTCTATATTTGTTTGATCAACAAATCTCACAAAAATACCAAAACTAATAACATGTTGACTCTTAATACTCTGATATACTGTATACTATACTATATTATAAGATACTGTAAATATAAATGTACATTTCCTGAACACTAGCTTTCATCAAATGTTATTCAAACAGGAGGCATTTGTTGGGGACTATTTTCAGCTGTGTATTAATACACATTTGGTGCTGAATGAAGGGCAGTGTATATAGAATACCACTAGCCTGTAAAAGTACAAAATGCTTCTGTGCTGGATTTAAACCCAGAACATTTTCTTCTTTATGACACAGTACACTTGTTGGACCAGTGAGACAGGTTTCAATCTTTAAAACATCACTTGAATATTAGTCTTACCAATATAATTTAGTCTTCCATATGGATGATTTCCTACCATTTGAGGGGGCCAAAACAGCTACATATAAACATGTTTGTGAAACAGGAAATAAAGCAGGAATCCAACAGGATGACAAGAGAGGAAGCCAGGAGATAACTGCTGATCATAACTGACTTAACAGGACACACAACCATGTCTGTATTTTTTTTCCTGCTGACATGTCACTGCTTAGGTGATGCTAGTTAACTCTTGGCTAACCTTTCACTGCCAAATGTGAGCTCAACTAGCCCTGTGTAGTGTTGTTTGAATTCAAAATACAATTTATGAGTGCAGCAGTATTGTATTTGAGTTTGTACAATTTTGAGGATGCATCTTTGCTTTGACACCACATAATTCAAAAAGTCTTAAAAGGTGAGGCTGTCTGCTGCCTTTTTAATTGTGACCTAACACCAGGTGGAACAGCAGTGTTTCAGTGCCCTCTCTGGCTGAATCTTTAAAGCCTGTTTCATCACTGACACCAGCCAGAAGCACAGATGGTTATGGTTGGGTGTGGTCCGGAGCCCATGAACCAAGCGCCCAGCCATGGGTCAGTTGGCAGGAGTGCATCATGGTTAGCTCAGAGTAAACCACTACATAAAATCTGGAATTGAGCTCCAGAGGTGGCAAAACTGCATACCGGCACCTTGGATCATCTCCTGCTGCCTTGACTTTGTCCTGCCACTGTACAGATCAGGATGAGAGAGTGAGGTTGAATCTATGCAGTTCTTCACTTTGATCAAGGTTTTCTCAAACAGGTAACACCCAATCCACAATGCCAACATTGTAAGAGAGTTTTGTGCTAAAATAAGCCCCAGACACCTGCAAACTCACCATTAAACAAGCACGATGCCTTGATAATTCATTGTTCACAAATGGACAAACATGACATGAGCCATTGTTCAGCACTGCGGATTACACAACTGAATGTACCGCTGTCAATAAAAGAGTGACTCCTTTAGCATATGGACAAATATCAAAATAGTTGATTTTATTTATACTGTATTAAAGTTATAAACACATCAGGCAGTGGTTTTACACATCACCATACAGACATGGGAATCAATCTTGTGGATAATCTCCAAAGCTAATTACAGTACAGTGATAATCACTTTCTCTAGCCTCAGCCTTCTTGTTGCAGAAACAAATAAAAACAATCAGTGGTTTTTCAACAAACCTAAGCTGACCAAACCACGTCATTACAACTTGCCCTGCACGTATAGCAGAGACAGAAATGGTAAATTAATGCTATTCCAATGTGTGTGCCAGTGTGAACGCCAGTGGGGTTTGAACTTTTCTCTGGCTCGTGTCATTCTTCATGCAACTATTTCTGTCACTGCTCATGTGAACGAACACCATTATTGCCTTGGAAGAGAGGCCGTCTTGGTGTGCGTGCCGTTATCCTCATCTGTACGATTCATTGTTTTGAGACTACACAGCAGTTTATCCCCTCTTCAAGTGTGTAAATTTGCAGCAGGTGTGCACTGTTATCACACTGCTTTCAAGGCCATGTTCATTAACTGATCTAAGGACAGCAGTACTGCAAATTCATTAACAGTTCTCCCTTAAAAGTTCTGGTGTAGTGAAGCTACTGTAGGTGAAGCCCTGACTGTATTACCACATATTATCCTACTTTTATCTCCTGGAACTTGGACATCTCAGTCGCAGAGAAGCTCATGAAATGTGTTGCACAAAGAATGTTAAAAATACAAATAACGAAATAACGACAACAGGAATGGGTAATTGACGGGACCGCTAGCACTGAGCGCACTGCTGGTGCTGGTAGTTTGAAGCAGCACCACTGAATAAAGCGGCCTCCTTTCCATAGTTTTCAACATCCCAGTTGGTGAGTGAAGAAGAAATCCTACGTGGCTGGTACGGACTTCAATAGATGAGCCACTCAGTGACAGAAAAGCCTGAATTTCAGGAGACAGCAAAGCAAGAAGGTTGGAGATAGTTTTGTTGGTCCTGGATCAGAGCTAATGTACTTTGGGAAGTTGGTGTCTCTGCTTCCTCTGCAATTAATTCTCTCTGTATCATTGCCAAAGAAGCCATTCATCCTCAATTATTTCATATAACGTTTTTCAGCACAGGACATGGCCTTTGTTTACCACCTAAAACATTGTAGAAGCTTTCATTTTCCTTTGCACACAACTGCTTCTGATTAGTTTTATAGACTTTTTCAACAGCCTCGTTAAAACAAAAAGCTTTCCTAAAATGTCAAAAAAGATGACCCAAGATTTTATACATAACAGTTTTTTCTCCAAAGTTCTAGAGATGGTCACTCTGCTTGTGTTCGGCATCCAGTGTATTATCACCAACACTGAAACATGCTCTTCCTGTTGACAGTCAAATACTTTCTGCTACCACACTCCATTTACAGCTGCTGTAAACATCTGAATGTGATGTTAAGTCTACATTTGGCCAGTTAATCACAGGAATAAAAAAAATACACCAAGCAAAATGGGCCCAGAAAGCAAGGCACATTGCCAATAGCTGTTTTGAAACAGTGTTTAAGGGTGGAATTTTCCTTTCCTAAAAGTTTTAACTCTGAAGTCTGTGTAGTCGTTGAACAGCTGATCCAGAATGAGCACCCTGACAAACAGGCCTGGGTCAACGCTCGACTTCCCAGCTCCACTGATGTGCAGACCCATCTGTGCTGCTTCAATTCCTTCATGAACCACTACATCTGCTGATATTCTTTGGTCTGAGAGGGTGTCCCTCTGAGTAAGGCTCTCTCCCCTCTTCAACACCATTCACATTGTACAGTCTGGATTAGTGTCTCAGCTCCAACTGACGTCATAATGTGTCCAGCCCTCTGGTGGAGCCAAGAACACCCTTCGGCCCCGGTACAGGAAATTGACTATGCCCCTGTAACCTGTACGAGGAACTCCAGATTTCAAGTCGTCCATCACTCCCAGATTTCGAGCAAAGACTTTAAAACTGTCCCGACTGGAGTACTGCACCCTGTACGGTCCAGGGCCTTTTAAGCTGCCCCCTTGTTGCAGGTCCTCAATCTTAACCAGTGGGGCACTGTAAACCTCTTTGATAGACCTTTCATCATACTTCTCTTTTAGCAAATAAGACAAATCCTGTTTGGTAAAAGGCACAAATTCAGTGTTTAGCTTAATATAGCGAAGGTACTGGTCAAAGAATTGACCTAAACTGACGCCTTTCCGACCGAAGGTGATAGTCCGGGAGATTTCCGGCCGGATGCAGGAGCGGTCCTTGCGCTGCTCAGGTTGACGCATCCAGTCGTCCCAGAAGGCC
The DNA here is from genome assembly GCA_036023855.1 of Gadopsis marmoratus. Classification (NCBI taxonomy): domain Eukaryota; kingdom Metazoa; phylum Chordata; class Actinopteri; order Centrarchiformes; family Percichthyidae; genus Gadopsis; species Gadopsis marmoratus. Next base: position 10,876 of record JAVQJF010115166.1, read on the forward strand.
AAGGGCCATTTGAGTTCCAGTTCGTCCCACATCTCCTTCAGCAGCATCCAGCCCAGACCAGGGAAAAAGTCTGTTCTGTATAGGAGCTCAGCTTTGGATGGATCCACCAGTCCGTCTCTCCCATTGTCATTCCATGCAGAAACACACCACAGGGTAGGGTCAGAGAGCAAGATCGGGTACAGGGCTCGGAAATACTCAAAGAAGTCCGGTGCCACCTAAATGAGAGGAGGGAGATTCACAGTAGTGAGATGGCCCTGCTTCAGAGATATAGTCCAAACAAATCAAAAGAATTGAAAAGCCAGTTCACAGAAGTCAATTTAATTGTCAGTTTGGGTTGATCATTTTAAAAACCTTTAATTAGTTTGTTTCTGGTTACCACAGAACCTATAGGCCTTTAAAGAATAATTTCACTTTATTACAATATGGGTCTTATTTTCATAGATTTGACCATTTCTACAAGTAATGATAACACTGTAGTCACTAAGTTATGTCTGAGATCTGGCAACACACGCACAACAATAGTAAGTGCACTAGGTCAAGTTGAAGCAGGAAGTTGGTCTGAATACTGAGATGGATATTGATACCTTTGTTATGATATGGTGCTATATAAATAAAACTGAACTGAAAATGTTTACAAAAGACAGTTTGGGTAATAATTGTTAAGTTATTGTTTCTCTTGACTAACCTGGAGCTTTGTTTCCAACCTGTCAGATCATATGGCTGCTCATGTTTCTTGACCCATCCAACTTCTTTTTATTGACTTCATAATGTTCCCAGCTATTAACATGGGGAGTACAATGCTTTCATTACCGATAGAAATAATGGCCAAAACTACAAAAACAAAATTAAGTTGTGATCTACTGGAATTATTCTTTAAAAATGTATGAAATTGTTTTGCTTAAAGCATTGAAAAATTACTTTTGGATAAGAAACAGCAGGGTTAGGGTAAAGAAGGTGTTGGAATGCATGAATATAATAAATATAATATAATATTTGTGTAGCAGAAAAAGATTTCTGCTACACAAATGTGCATGTATTTGTTTGCGTTTTTTGTGACATATCAGGTGACTTTACCTCTCTGAGCTTCAAACAGTTTAGAGGGGAAAGGTCTCTTTATTGGAACTGCTAACAAATCAGAGACAATCTGAAATGTGACAAAGGGACATAACTAGAAAACCTTGTGTAAGGAGTCACATTGCTGGTTTAATCATTACCAATGCATTTTATTTTATAAGCTTATATCTTTTAAATGTAATCTTAATCTGAAAAGTAACTGGTGACTACAGCTCTCACAAATATAGTGGAGTACAATGTTTAATATTTCCCTCCGATATGTAGTGAAGTAAATGTATTAAGTAGCATTGTTACTTTCCACCACTGCAACCTGCACAACACCCTCTATCTCCCACCAACAACGGCTTTTAAAATAAAAGTCCTAGTGAAATAGGGGTTTAAGCCATTGACTGTGCCATTGCAATGTCTGTGATCCAGACAGGGACCTTTGTTGCATGTAATCCCCAATCTATCTCTGCACCCCATTTCCTGTCATCTCTCCACTGTAACCTATCAAAAAAAGCAAAAATGCTGCAAAATAAAATTTTGGTGCATTTGAATATAATACATCTGTCTGTATAATGTGTCCACAGCTGGGGCTGTCAATTTAAAGAGAGATCAGCCAAAACAATCAGGGAGAGGTAGTCCCTGAGTTGTCACTAATAAAAATTAAGAGGAAGCCAGTAGAGAACAGTTGCATAAGAAAACTCAGATTTTCCCTGCTCACTGGCAAAATACAGCAAGTGAGATTTACAGGGCACAGTTTCACCCTCGAGCTTCTGCTTCAAGTCAAAGTTACTTTGAATTCCCTGTAATTCATTTGCTGCTGCTGAGGTACTCTTTTAGCAGCCAAATGTCCATTCTGATGTTTTTGTCCACTTTTAAAAAACAGCTGGAAAGAGGAGTTTTACTAATTCATTGACAATTCTCTGCTCAGTGCCAGAAAATACAATCATCAGTTAAATGTGCTCATTTCTAGGTCTGCTTTGGTAGCCGAGTGGTAATAGTGCATGCCACAAAACTGCAATGTCGCCAGTTTGATTCTGGTCGGTGACCTTTGTTGCATGTCATACCCTCCTCTCTCTCCTTCCCTTTCCTGTTTCAATCTTCACTGTTAAACTGTGTAATAAAGGGTTATTTTTTCCTCTCTCCCAAGTATCAGTTATTGTTTCTTCTGTGATCCAAAACACACACAGCCATACATACTTATGTGCTATACAGCAGCTCTAACTGGAAACCCGTCTGGACTTTGAGACAAAACACTACGATATGCACTGGGTAGAGTGCAACGTTATCACTAAGTCTGAATAAGCTGCTGCAGCACATTGAGACTAAACTGTCTTCAGTGATGAATACTTGAGACAAATGTGGAAGTCATCATTAACCCACATTTCAATGTAAGCCAGATGTAATTACACTTTTACCATGGAAATACTAACCAACCTTCAAACCTGCCAGACCTACCAGTGAGAGCATAATTATAAACTCATGCTGTGTACAGATACTGTTTAAACCCTCTGCTGGAGATCCCAAAGTAACCAAATACGGCTTTATTCTGCGGAAATGTGAACAAATGAATGCATGGGAATTTTCCATAAAAACATGGGGTCTTATCTGAATCTTTTACTCAATGTAACAAAACAAAAAAAATTAATACACATTAGTATGTGGATACAAATGTTCTTACTAACTTCAATTCCCCCTCAAGTAGCGTTAAAGTCAAGTGCTGGATTCATAGAGATCTGTCTAGACCAGTCCAAGTGAGTTAGTGTCTGACTAAATTAAAGGAATAGTTCAACATTTTGGGAACTACTGTTTTGTACTTTCTAGTACTAGTAATAGTTAGGTGAGAAAGTGGCTATCAATCTATGATCTGATATCTGTGTGTTAAGTAGAGAGCTGGAGTCAGGACTGGAAGCAGTCACCTATAAAGCTCAACGGTTATCATTTTGAATGTGTTTAATCTGTACACAAATGAAAATGTATGACAGAATATGATTTTAGGGGGGAGTTGCATGCTACTTGAATAATTTCTTGATGAACAACAGTGAGATGGAGTCACTGAAATTGTCATTATTGCATTTCCATTTGTGTACCTTGATTAAACAAACGAGACCCAACATGTTAATGAGTGCATTTCTGAACTTTGGACAGGGCCAGGCTAGCACTTTCCCCCTGCATCCAATCTTTATGAAAAAGAAAAAGAGTAAGTGCATTTCTTAGAATGTTGAACAATTCCGTTAAAGCTAATTATAAGCCTGTGCTACACAGTTTGTCGGGATGTACTGTGGCTATCTATTAATCAGATGACATAATAGTTGCATGAAACAGAGAGACCTGAGAGAAACACTGATGAGCCAGTCTGGTGTGGATTGTTAAAAAGGTTTTGAGTTCAGGGCAGTTGTTTAAAATATTTTATTAATTGGCTCGTCTATACTGAGCTAATGTCTATGCATCAATACCGCCACCAGGGAGACACATAGTAGCATCTGAACAAGCTCTTTACCTTAAAGACTGAGTGCGGGACTTTTACATATAAGCGAATGTCCGTTACATTCAAGCCATTGCTACGGCTTCACACAATGCTGATTAAGCCCATCACCGGCAGGTAAATCTCTCTGTAATTCACAGTATACCAGAGCCTTAAAATCTGGTGTGTGTGGTGCACTGGTAGTAATGCGTTTTAAGTCAACCAGCAATGATTGGTTTGCCACAGAGCCATGTAGAGAGAGTTGTGCCAACAGAAGTTCAAAATTATTGGTCACATGATTCACATTGACTTCAGATAGTTCTCTACATGGATGGTTAGCCAGTGACATGGCTATAGTAGGAGTAAGGCAAAAAAACCTAAGAAGTGTCCAAGAAAGGTTTCTGCTCCAGATAAGAAAAAGATACTCGTTCAGAGGAAGGATAACAGTCAAAAAAAACAAAAACAGGGAAAACCACTGGTGTAGCTTTTCCTTGTTGGAGAGGCTGAAAGAAGACCAGGGACTGAGAGCAGACAGGATGTCATGTTACTGCTCTTTGCCAAGTTGGTCTTTGTAAAATATTTGGAGGTGGAAATTTGAGCGAGGTCCTCTGTAGGCATAAGTCGTAAGCACACAGACAGTGTTTGTGTAATTACTCTCACTGCCAGAGGATCCAAAAGTTCCATGCTCCACCTTTAACATAAATGGGAGAAGTGGATGTGGGTGTCAGTTTGCAACAACACCTCCAACATCCTCAGCAGCTCTCTCTCAAAACCCAAATATACAAAGGTCCGATTCCCAGGATGTGATGAGGGATGTGATCCTCTCCTGCAGCCAGCAGTGTCCATTGCTGTCCTTTCCCTGTCTATGTTTGAAATCAAGACCCTCAAAAGACCAACACCCTCAGGATTGTGGGAAATAATAGTAAAAAAAAAAAGTTGTGTACCACCAAAATGTGGCTTTAGCAAGCTACTGCAGATGCCTAATGTGAAAACTTACAAGCTGGAGTATGCAAAGCCTTCCGCCTCTCTCTCTGCTACCTCGTATCATTCCACTAAGCCCCTCCCACCAAACCCACAACTTCGACCAGCAGCGGGAGTCAGTTGCCACGTGAAACCTCATGCCTTGTAGGGATCGCATCTCCACATGGCCGCAGGGCACCCTAGGCTTCTCCATTTTTCTTTGTACATTGCACTGTGGGACAGTGGTTTCTGTCAATACTATATTTGTATATTAATTTAATATGCGTATTGACCGATTACATTCAGGCCTGCAAACTTAAACGGGATGACAACAGTGACCGTTCCATAAGTGATCCTGATAGCAACAGATAGTTGTAGTTGTGATAATCTTCTTTTCAGTGCATGTTGTCACTGCTATCTGCCCCCCCCGACTTCTCACTGCTAGACTTGATCATGGTTGGCAGTGAAACGCCACTGCCGGCATTGCATAGCATCACATCATTTACTAATGCCATCGAATGCCTTATAATGACCACTTCCTCTAATAACCACTGGACACACTATACAGACTTCTCCTATGTCTACTGTTAATGCTCCAATAAGTGAGCCATCATAGATGTTAATGCCTGCTGTACTGCATGGTAATGTGAATAATGCAAAAGTGTGACAGCACTCACCTCCAGGTCATCTTCCACAATGACCACAGTAGACTGGGAGAATGTATTGAACACTTGGTTGAGCGCCCAGCGATAATGTCGGGCGATTTTGTAGTAGCCTTGGAACTTCCTGTGCTCTGGCCGCACTCTGATGTCTGACAGGTCCGGTTGGCTTATATGTGTCACTTGATCTCCATATGAGCCAATCACACGAGCTGTCTCGGTGTGGCCACAGTCCTGGCTGACGATGATTGGATGTAGTTTTGGAGAAGGGCGGTACTGTATCAGTCTGTCGAGGCTCCGTTTTACAGTCACTCTGTCACAAGCAATAACTAGAATGGGAATGACAACTTCTGGGTTGGCAACTGAAGGTGCCAATTTAGTGTTCTTAACAATCTCTTCCTTTATTTCAATGGCTTGGTGCTGTTCTAACATAGAGTCTGAAGCTACTGTATGAACAGGCTTCTGCGTATGTTTTAGTTCAGTGTGGTTTCTGTCATCCACACTGTCTTTCCGAGGAAGTGGAGGCATTGGTGGTTGTTGGACAACCTCTTCTTTGACTTCTTTTGTATCATCCGTTTCTCTTTTCCTGACATCTTTCTGCCGAGCCCACACTGCCCTGTGACTTTCAATCTGCTTCAGTAGCTTTTTCTGGGTCTCGAGCTGATTTTCAACTTCCTCTGCTAGCCGAATCACCTCCCCTGCCAGGTTGAACCGGCCTCCTTTCCCAATGCCCACGCCCCACTCCTCCTTTCCTCCTGGTTCGGCTCCACCACCTTCTCCGAGGCGGCCGATGGGAGGGCGACCCCAAAGATAAAGTAGAAGCAAAGCATTCCAGGCGACAAACAGGAAAGCACCACATAGTATAAGAGAACCTTTCTTGCGAACCATGGCCCAATGACACTAGAAAAGGGATGGGGAAGTGGAAGAGTCTGCAGGTAGGGAACAAGTGATGGAACCAGAGTGAGAATCAGCACAGGAACAAAGTTATCCGGTCACATTGTAAATATTTCAAATTTGATTGTCATACTGTCTTTTGGTCAGGAGGCTGTCAGGATTTTCCAATTGTCAATGAATTTACATGATCCTACTCTTAAATGCATGCATTCCATGAAATCCCATAGAGATGGGGCAGTGAGCTGAGAGACAACTCTCAGAAGTTCAGCAAGGAGAGGTTGCAAAAGTGCATGTGAAAGTAAAAAAAGGGAAAAGTGGGGTTACTTTGGGTTGAAGGAATGCAACTCCTTGGATGTTATCCTTCAGCCATTATCCTGAAAACAGAGCAGGAAAACAAATCAGCAGAATGAATCCAAAAAAGTCAATTTCAGGCATGTGTTCTGTACAAGTGTGAATAATGATCACTATTGTAATTTAAATTGTAATTATTTCCAATATATTAAACCATAGGCCTGTATCTGTAATCTATTAAATATGATTAGACCCTTAGATCTATTAAACAAGATTTAATAAACAAGACGTTTATACCAAACATAATTACAACGGTATCTTTTCCTACATGCAAGAGTCATATAAAATAATGCAGTTGATTGTTGTTGAGGCCCTTCCAGGGTTCAAACCAGGGGTAAAAGTCAACTTCGAAGTCAACTTTTGCTCATGTATAATGATGACATTCAATTGAGCATTTGCTGGTTCCTCCGTTCTCAGCTTTATATCATTATAAACTGAATGTCTTTGGATTGTTGGTTGGACAAAACAAGCAATTAGAAAACATCACCTACTTCATCTAGGAATTTATGGTTGTTTTTCACTATCCCCCCCCCCAGAAATCTTATAGACTAAATGATGAATAAATTAAAACAGATTAATAGTTGACAGTCATTTATAATGAAGAAAATTTTAATGTGCAGTCCTACATTGGCCTGTGCACAAAATTAGTATCAAGGGGAAAGGAATTAGGGCAAAATAACCTGAACAGGGCTGGATATGGAACCGCAAAATGTTTTTGGTAACAACCAAAACGTGTCCAGCTGTCTGTAGCGCCAAGTATCAAAACTGTTCAATATCAAAGCCTGGCTTTGTATGTCTGGTCAGATTCGTAATCTTGTTAACTTATGCTTTCATCGGTTAGTCTCTAGCCTAATTTAAATAAAACATTTGCCAATTTTAGACTGTATTTTATTTAGGCACACTTCTTGTGTTGGCTGCTTGTCTTCAGACAGCCAGTAACATTTGAGAACGTTGGCTTCTTTTATTAAATATAATGGGCTCTTTTTAGCCACTTGTTAGCAACTGCCCTTTTTAAGACACATAAAAGCTTCAAAATTCAACAGTGGGGGTATTAACATATTTTATGCCATAGATCAAAACGTGAAAATCTCTTAAGCTTGTGTTAACCACAGACCTTATTTCAGGCATATAACTAAAAACCCATTCAAGAAATTGACTTTGAGATGAGGGAAACTGAAGTGCAAACATGCCAACTCATTTCCGGGTTTTAGGACTCCTTCCTGCAGGACCCTATTTAGTGTCTATCAAAACCTGAGATTTTGCTGCACAGTCAAAGTCCAACTTCCCATGAACAAAACAGGCTCAGGAACAAATGTTGAAATGCTTACACAGACATTTCCAGTCATAAAACTACTAGTGTCAACCGTGTGTATGTGAACTGATGGAAGGATGAAAGAAGTGAGGGTTGGAGGATGAAGAAGGTCACACCGACTCCTCCACAGGAGCTCTACAGCATTAGAAAACCCTAAACCAATTAGTGCTGATAAATATAGGCCTGTGATAATCTCATAAGGATGTATGTGTGACTATAAGGACCAGGCGCTCTGATTAGTAATCAATCTCTGGCTGTACTTTACTGCACTGGACAGGACAAACTCAGCTGTGCAAGCTTAACAGGTCAAACCTACAGTATTTATCATCATATTACTACCACCGTACAAAAGACTTTTGTCCTACCCACTGACACACAGACGTTTGAGAAATAGCTTATAGAGCAATCTCGTATTGAAAGACTGATTGTGGACAGATCCAAATGGAAACCTAATATAAACACACTAGCATGCAACAGGACTGGAACTTTCAGTAGTTTTATGCCTGAACTCCTTTTTATGCATCAATGACAAATAAGGATTTTCAAGATGAAGAACACAAACAAACTTTTGAACACATGTAAAAACCGTTCTCAGTAATGTGATGACATTTCAAAAACAAAATTATATATATACAATTTTATATATATTTAGTTATAGCTAGTTTTTACAGATACAATGCATTGGTAAACTTTCTTGTCTTCTTTTTTTACATGTAAACGTTAAAAGAAAAAAAAAATTCTTGTTTCATCATAAATATTTTAAGACTCACTCAACTAAACATACAACTATGGAGGGTCTTTAAGTGTCTTGGTGATATGGCCCACTTATTAAAGATAATAAAAATGGCATTCTGCACACTTCTCAGGAGTTATTAAAATGGTAACAAAATAGTTTCTAATAATTAAGAATAAATAATCCAGCCATTGAATGTAGTTTTTCAAAAATGCTCTAACCATTATTTTGATTATTAATTGATCTGCTAATTATGTTTTCAATTCATCCTTTTGTCTAGATAATGTCAGAAAATTGTTCATAAATGGCCATCAATTTCCAACAGTCAAACGGATTCAGACAATTGATCAATAAGTTGCCGATTCATTTTCTGCTAACTTACCTGTCAGTAATTGATTCATCGACAAAGCATTTCAGCTGTACTTCAAACATTAAAAAAAAAAAAAACCTTGCGAAATAAATTAGAGAAATGTAAAAAGTGTTTTTCCACAGATGTATTCATTAGGTTTCGGGCAAAATATACAGTCCATTGCCAGATTAATAGGGGGACCTAGCTAAAACCTCCATGAAGATTCTGTTGTTCAGTTTTTGTAATATCAATGAGCATAGGCTATACAACAGAAACACCTCTGTGCGATACAATGCGGTTCAACAGCCTCACAAACTACATCCTCCAAAATGACCACACAGTTCAGTCAACACCCCTCTAAAACTATTTCAACAAAAACTGATTATAACCTTCACAAAAGATAGGGTCATTGTATTAGACTACACTGGTTTGAGCTAGGTGTCCCTAACAAACTGGCAACTGAGTGTATATTATCTGTTTTGAAAGGGTTGACGGACTCAAAAATTACTCAAATAATCAACTTGGCAAAAAAAAAAGGTGGGGCAACAGGAACACTGAAGCACACTGTCTCTACCTTGAAAACCAAACCCAAACCCAAAAAAAAAAACACATGCAAGACACACAGTAACGCTGGGCAACAATCGATCAATTAAAGTAGAAAAGTAAAAACATGGGAGGGAAAAGATGCTGACAGAGATCAGGTAAAAGTCCTTGAAGTAGAGAAGTGTCAAGTAGCAGCCAAGACTAAAGCGTTTAAGTGGCGCCAGACAAGAACTCCTGAGGAAATGGAAAAATAACTTAACCGTACCTGGACTCGGGAGCTGCCTACAGACATGTCACGTCTCCCTTTCAAACTTTGCAGACGAGAGAGAGCGGATTGTGAACGGGGGGGGGGACTGTTGCTCTCAGTACCATCTGAAACCCTCCTCCTCCCTCCTCCCGACAGCGTGGGGCTGACCGGTGGGACCACGCAGTGGAACCCGCGGCAGCTTACATGTAACTGGTTCGCATGACTACACTGTGGGGAGGCAAGGAGGGCTCGTTTGCGAACACTAAATATTTACAGAAATGTCCACATTGCAAACAGCTGGCCACCGCCGGCGCAGCTGTCTAATCTGTCGAGGTGAAATCCAGCTGTCACGCTTCGCACACTTCTTTGAAGCTAGCCCGACACAAAACTATCGGCTGTCCCGAGTTAAACACGGGACAGAGTGGCTGTTAGATGCAGCAGGGGTATATAACCAGTATAATCTGCAATGATGTCTGAGCAGCAGAATGCATCCACTAAGAACGTCTGCACAGTAAGCTAACAGCTGACGGGCTAGCTGGTTAGCGTCGAGCGGCGGCAGTGAGGGTTTTTTCATTCACCGGCCGTCCTGACCGATGACATGGTCGTAGCAGCTGCAGCCAGTCTCACTCACCTCTCTCGCGTCGCTCCGAATGAGTCGGTGCGGCTTGCCTCTTGAATGGAAATGAGACTCGCGCCGAGCTGTAGCACGGACCGGCTAATCGGCTAGCCAACCAACGTTTGCTCGTCGAGCCACCCTTGCATTTCCTTCGGTGTCACATTCACAGCACATCGCTGTGTTGGTACACAGCGGGTCCAGTGTTGCCTGTATCTGCACCTCTCGTTCCCATTATTCCCCCGGCTCTGCTCTTGTACCCAACACCGTTAGCTGCTAATATTAGCAGCCAATGGTGCCTTTTTCCGCTACAAGCGTTACTCTGGTGCTGGTTTGTGTATCCACAGTGGCATTTTGCAAAGGAAAGTCTTTCCCTCTGCCCTGGTTCAGTTTGGGTCTACCACAGGCTCCCTCTTCTGATGTATGATGATGACGGCATTTTTCATTTAGCTACACAAAAGTACACTTCCGGATTATTGACTCGTTTAGGACCGAGTTGGCCCGATACGAGCCGAATTAGCCCGAGCAATTTCACTGTCAATCTTTCTGTAAACCTGCTAACAAATCTGTCACATTGTACAGTAATGACACATTGATTTTTATTTCCCTCATCTACAATCTCTAGAACACTTCCATCCTAAATCAGTTATCAATAGAGTCAGAAGAAGTCGAGACATCCTGACTTCTCTAGAATGCAACTCAGTACCATTTTTCATTACAACCTCCTTGGTAAATTGTACTCTAATACTATTATGTATCTAAATTATTACATTTCAGGCCTCTACCTGTCCGTATACATATAATGAAAATAAATAAATGTTTAACAGTTTATTCTATTTTAATATGCAAGGACAATCCAGCACCTTGTTGTATGGTGTTAAACATTATCTACTTGAATTGCAGCACATGATATAGTGTATTACTGGGAACTATCATTGTAAAGTATATGTTCAATATACAGGTGTAGAGTTGAAATCATTTTGATCTACTGGACCAATTCCAAAACCTTTGGTCATTTAGACCAAAACATTTGTAAAATGTTTTAACAAAACACATTTATATCCCTTTGCATGGATACCTGCAGCCTTCCACAACTCCATCTGCAGGCGAGTTGTTAATTATATAGTGCAGTGCTGCAGTATCATACAGTAGTTTGACAATGAGATACTGCATTATAGGAACAGCGTAATTATATTATTCAACATCTCCTTCATTCAAGCAGAGTAGAGATTTCCAACTCGGTCAACATTAAATATAATTCATCAAGTCTGAACAGTTACTGTAACACCCATTGGCTGAAATTATTCTGTTCTTTGAGTCTCTTGCAGAACCTTCAGCTGGTCCTCGATGGCATTTAGTTCCTTCCGCAAGCGTAACATCTGAACACACAGGAGAAGGAAGGAACACAAGGAAGGGTTAAAAATTAGAATAGATGAACATTTTCACTAATGTTTGTCTATTTAAAGGCTAAATGCTGACTTTGTCACTTTGCTTGAGACTGTATTTCGCCAGATCATGTACAACACTCGTTGTGGGTTGTTCTTGTATAGTTTCCATTTTATTCTATTCTTATTTTCTATACATATAATTTTATTTTAGGTATCTCTTTTAATCGGTACTTTTAGATCAAAAGTTTAAATACATATGTGAAGAACATGTATATCATGGCAGTCTTGTTGTGCAAGCAAATGTAAGTATAAATTGCATGGCACAGTTGTGTCACTGCCACAATCAGGAAGAAAATGCAAGCTATCACCTGCTGATAAGAGACAATTGGTCAGGATTGTCAAGAGTCGACCAAGAACCACAAAAAAGCAGGTCTACAATGAATTAGAGGCTGCTGGAACAGGTGTCAGCGTCCACAGTCAAGTGTGCTTTACATCGCCACAGACTGCAGTGCGGTGCAAGAAGGAAGCCCTTGCTCCAGAAGCGGCACCTAATGAAGAAGGAGAATTGCCTCCAAATTCTTTAGGAAAACCTAAAATCAGCCAGAAGGTTGGGTCTTGGATGCAGTTGGGTGTTCCAACACGACAATGACCCCAAACACACATCAAAAGTGGAACGGCTAAATCAGGCTAGAATTAAAGTTCTTGACTCAACCCATTCTGTCAAAAGAAGCAGTCAAAGATTCAGTCAGAATCTTGCCAGAAGCTTATGGATGGCTACCAAAAGCATCTAATTGAGGTGAAAATGGCAAAGGGACATTTAACCAAATATAGTTGTCTGAAGGCAGCAGCACGTCTTGCAAAGTGTGAAGCAGTATAGTATTTTCAAGACATTTCCTTGAAACAAAATAACCTTTAGCAGCTCGCCTGCTCCTTACTGCCCAGTGCTCACCTTACTGTCCATCTGCTGCCTGACATGAGCAGGAACCTTGGTCAGGTAGTTGGGAGATTGGACTCTGCAGAGGATTTCCTTCAACTTTGGAACAAGCTTGTGTTTGCGCTGGGAGAGCTGCAGGAGCTGTTTGTCAATGTTCTGTCCACTCTGAGAAAGGAAATCATATAATACTGTACGTTAGACATGATCAACATCCTCATCACCACCAAGAAAACCTAAAATACTGATGTGCACAAATGTGGTTGTGGATGACATTCCAGTTTGCATTTTGATTTTGAGGTATAGGTAGCACATTGCAATGTCAATGCAGTCAATTTCTAATAAATAATTATTATACTTGGGAGTACACCATTTGTCAACATAGTTTTCATCTTAATTTTATCAACTTTAATTTTACACGTGCACAAACAAATACATTTTCAGTTTGATCAAATAGTTTTCTGCAAATTAGTTGTCTTTCAACAAAAACAAAGCCCAAAACACACACATCTGTTGTTTTCTTTGTAAAATTGCACACACTAGTGGTGTGTTTACATTAAACCAGCATGGTAACTCTCCAGAAAAGCATCTATTTTATCACATTCACTATAAGGATTGACACGATCACTACTCTGCCTCGACTGCTACTTCTGTCTTTATGGTCCATCCGCTGTGTGCAGTGGGATTTGGTAAACGACACAATTCTATGCAATTCAGTGGAGTTTTACTGCAGCGAGAAGGTGAAAAGTGGTCATGGGAGAAAAAGTCTTACGAAAGCAGCAGATGAGTAAGCAGAGATATTAAGTGCATGAAATCTTGGTTCAGACCCTAAACACAGTGAAATCATTAGGGCTGCAACTATATTATTTTGAACTGTAGATTAATGTCAGTGATTTTTTTTGATTAATCATCTAAAAAATGTCAGAAAATAGTGAAAAATGCCTTTGAGTTGCGGTTTGTCCGCCCAAATGTGAGGAAGCGCAACCTCCCTCACTGGTTAAAATCTTTTTGTTAATACAGGTGATTGTTATGTCAACCACTGTTGTCCAACGTGTGTGACCACTACACATTGTAATCAAGTTCATTCATTCTTTTGTTTTCTGTTAACATAAAAACCTTGCAGAGGACTGTTACAACCCGAGGTGAGATCCTTTGTCTGGTTTCTGGTGGAGAGGCCATCTTATGCAGGAGGAGAAACGTCTCCACACTGGCCTCTTTATCTGATGTGGAAGGAGGTGGGCTCTCTGTGTTGATTAGAACTAAAGGCATGATGTCATCTTAGTCAATTAGGCTAAATATTGATTTAAAGTGCATGTAATCTGGGGGTTTGAAAGTACAATATTCATGCTAATCGGTTATAGATCAAGATCTTGGGGACTTGTGTATATAAACATATGATTATGTGAATTAACCATGTCAGTTTTTCTCTCTAGAGTTCCTCCCTGATCGGCCAATTTGAATGGGAAAAGCGGGCTCTTTGGCTTTATATGTGTGGAACATAACATACTGGAGGCGATTGAGTTTTTCTACTAGTGAATAGCAGGACCTGAAGTGGTTGATGTTTTGAAGACTGAAAATAAAAGTCTGCCTAGTTTTCCTGGAAATGTATACATCAGCATGATGTTTTCAGTGTCTACCTGCCACTCTATCCTTCCTCTCCTAACAATCCTAATCAGTGTCAGAAGTGGGATTTAATACACCTGAGTGGAGGGGGTGCCCGACTGTTGTCTGTATTAAAGGTGTAGGGCATGGGAGAGGTCGGTCAACCAGAAACACCCCCTTGCCGACTTTTTTTTTTCTCTCTCTACCCAACTGGTCGGGGCAGATGACCGCCCACCCAGAGCCTGGTTCTGCTCGAGGTTTCTGCCTGTTAAAAGGCAGTTTTTCCTTGCCACTGTTGCC